>PITA01006673.1:0-97911 GCA_004023965.1 Spilogale gracilis
AAAAAAAAAAAAAAAAAGAGGCACCTGCGTGGCTCAGTTGTGAAGCCTCTGCCTTCAGCTCAGGTCATGATCACAGGGTCCTGGGATCGAGCCCCACATTGGGTTCCCTGCTCGGCGGGAAGCCTACTTCTCCCTCTCCCTGCTTGTGTTCCCTCTCTCGCTGTGTCTCTGTCAAATAAATAAATCTTACAGGTGCCTGGGGGGCTCAGCGGGTTAAGCCTCTGCCTTCGGCTCAGGTCATGATCTCAGGGTCCTGGGATCAAGGCCCGCATTGGGCTCTCTGCTCAGCAAGGAACCTGCTTCCTCCTCTCTCTGCCTACTTGTAATCTCTCTGTCAAATAAATAAATAAAATCTTAAAAATAACGTACCAAAGTATCGCTGAGGAACACAGATGCAAAAATACTCTAATAAAATATCAGCAAACTAAGTACAACAATATATTTTATTTTTAAAAGATGTTATTTATTTATTTGACAGAAACACAGCTAGAGAGGGAAGACAAGCAGGGGGAGTGAGAGAGGGAGAAGCAGGCTTCCCACCACGCAGGGAGCCCGATGCGGGGCTCCATCTGGTGACCCTGGGATCATGACCTGAGCTGAAGGCAGATGTTTAATGACTGAAGCACCCAAGCACCCCCAACAATACATTTAAAAAATAATAATTCTCCACAGTCAAGTGGATTTATTCCAGGGATACAAGGATGGTTCCAGATTCACAGATCAATCACCATGTTGCATCACATCAACAAGAGAAAGAATAAAAGCCATATGATCATTTCCATAGATGCAGAAAAAGCATTCGACAAAGCACAATACCCATTCATGATAAAAACTCTCAACAGGGGCACCTGGGTGGCTCGGTTGGTTAAGTGACTGCCTTTTGCTCATGTCATGATCCCGGAGACCCAGGATCAAGTCCCACATCGGGCTCCCTGCTCGGCAGGAAGCCTGCTTCTCCCTCTCTCACTCCCCCTGCTTGTGTTCCCTCTCTGGCTGTGTTTCTCTCCGTCAAATAAATAAAATCTTTTAAAAAAATTTTTAAAAAAATCTCTCAACAAAGTAGGTGTAGAGAGAACACAACTCAACATAATCAAGGCCACAGATGAAAAACCCACAGGTAACATCATCTTCAATGGTGAAAAACAGACCTTTTCCCCTAAAGTCAGGAATAAGATTTAGATGTACATTCTCACCCCTTTTACTCAACACAGTACTGAAGTCCTAGCTTCAGCAGTCAGACAACAAAAAGAAACAAAAGGCATCCAAATTGGTAAGGAAAAAATAAAACTTTTAGTATTTGCAGATGATGTGACACGGTATATAGAAAACCTTAAAGACTCCACCAAAAAACTATCAGAACTAATCAATGAATTCAGTAAAGTCGCAGAATACAAAGTCAATATACAGAAATCTATTGCATTTCTAGACACTCATAATGAAGTAGCAGACAGAGAAATGAAGAAAACAACCCCACTTACAATTGTACTGAAAAGAATAAAATGCCTACGAATAAACTTGAGGTGAAAGAGTTGTACTCTGAAAACTATAAAACACTGATGAAAGAAATTGAAGAGGACATGAACAAACAGAAAGATATTCCATGCTCATGGATTGGGAAAACCAATATTGTTAAAATGTCCATACCACCCAAAGCAACCTACATACTTAATGCAATTCCTATCAAAATACCAACAGCACTTTTCACAGAACTAGAACAAATGACTCTAATATTTGTATGGAACCACGAAAGACCCAGAAGAGCCAAAGCAATCCGGAAAAGAACAAAACTAACGATAGCACAATCCCAGATCTCAAGGCAGACTACAGTAGTGATCAAAACAGTACACTACTGGCACAAAAACAGACACATAGATCAAAGGAACAGAACACAGAGCCCAGAAATAAACCCATGATTACATGGTCAATTAATCTACAACAAAGGAGGCAAGAATATGCAATGGGAAAATGATGGTCTCTTCAACAAATGGTGTTGGGAAAACTTGACAGCAACATGCAGAAGAATTAAATTGGACCAATTTCTAATACTATAGACAAAAATAAACTCACAATGAACTAAATACTTAAATGTGAAACCTGAAAACATAAAAATCCTAGAAGAGAGCACAGGCAGTAATCTCTCTGATATGGGCTATAGCAACATTTGTCTAGATATGTCTCCTCAAGCAAAGGAAACGAAAGCAAAAATAAACTATTGGGACTACATCAAAATAAAAAGCTTCTTCAGGGCAAAGGAAACAGTCAACAAAACAAAAAGGCAACCTACAGAATGAGAGAAGATATTTGGAAATGACATATCTGATAAAGGGTTAGTATCTGATAAAGAACTAATATAACTTGAAGAACATTATTTATATTATTTTGGTAAGAAAAATACACACTCACATACACCGATATGCACATACATTCATGTGTGTTTCTTATTCCTATAACATCTTCAGAATGATTTTTTTAAAGATTTTATTTATTTGACAGAGAGAAACACAGCTAGAGAGGGAACTCAAGCAAGGGGAGTGAGAGAGGGAGAAGCAGGCTTCCCGCCGAGCAGAGAGCCCGATGTGGGGCTTGATCCTGGGTCTCCAGGATCATGACCTGAGCCGAAGGCAGTCGCTTAACCAACTGAGCCACCCAGGCGCCCAAGAATAATATTTGAAACACTGGCGGTGGGGTGCCTGGGTGGCTCAGTCCTTAAGTGCCCGCCTTCAGCTCAGGTCATGGTCCCGGAGGTCTGGGATCGAGCCCCACATCAGGCTCCCTGCTCGACGGGAAGCCTGCTTCTCCCTCTCCCACTGCTTGTGTTCCCTCTCTAGCTGTCTGTCAAATAAATAAATAAAATATTTTAAAAAATAAAATAAATAAAACACTGGGGATGCCTGGGTGGCTTGGTTGGTTGAGTGTCTGACTCTTGGTTTCGGCTCAGGTCATGACCTCAGAGTCCTGGCTTTGAGCCTCAAGTTGGGCCCACAGCGTGGGGAATCTACTTGGGACTCTCTCTCTCCCTCTCCCCCTACTCTGCTCATGCTCTCTCTCTCAAATAAATAAACCGTAAAAAAATTTTTTTCTAAACTGGTAAAATTGGTAACCTCTGAGGGAAAAAAATGTATGCACATGACCTAACAACAGAAGCAACACATTCAATATAAACCCTTTCATACCTTTTGCTTTTGCAACATGTCTGTATCATTAACTCAATACAATTTAAAAATAGTGTCACTAAAATGATAACATTATTAAAAATAACAGAACTATACAATATAAAAAAATCCAATTTAAAAATGGCCAGAAGCCATGAACAGACATTCTCCGAAGACAGACACCCAGATGGCCGACAGACACATGAAAAGATGCTCAACATCACTAAGCATCTGGGCAATGCAAACCCAAACCACAGTATCACCTCACACCTGTCAGAATGGCTACAATCAACAACACAAGAAACAACAGGTGTTGGCGAGGCTGTGGAGATGAAGGAGAACACTTGTGCACTGTTACTGGGAATGCAAACTGGTGCAGCCACTGTGGAAAACAGTATCATCAAGTCTCCTCCAAGACTTAAAAAGATGGAGCACCTGGGTGGTTCAGGCGGTTGAGTGTCTGCCTTCAGCTCGAGTCATGATGCCAGGTCCGAAGATCCAGTCCCATGTTGGGTTCCCTGCTCTGCAGGGAGTTTGCTTCTCCCTCTGCCTCTCCTCCCACTCGTTCTCTCAATTTCTCTCTCAAATAAATAAAAAACCTTTAAAAATAAATAAAACTTCAAAAGATAATTACCATAGGATCCACTAATTCCACTACTGGGCATTTACCCAAAGAAAACCAAAACACTAATTTGAAAAGATATATGCACTTTTTAAAGTTTTTTTTTAAGACTGTATTTATTTGAGAAATCAAGAGAGAGAGCACAAATGGAAGGCAAGAGTCAGAGGGAGGGAGAAGCAGGGAGCCCGATGCGGGGTTCGATCCCAGGACCCTGCGATCATGACCCGAGGTGAAGGCAGATGCTCATCCGACTGAGCCACCCAGGTGCCCCAGGATGTATGCACCCTTCTGTGTATTGCACCTTATTTCAATAGCCAAGCTATAAAAACAACCTGTGTGTCCATCAATAGATGAATGGAAAGTTGTGGTATATATACATGATAGAACACAACTCAACCACAACAAAGAACTAAATCTTGCCCTTGGCAACAACATGGATAGATCTAGAGGGTATTACACTAAGTGAAATCAGTCAGTGAAAGACAAATACCATATGATCTCACTCATGTGGAATTTAATAAATGAACAACAAAAAAAAGAGAGACAAACCAAAAAACAGACTCCTCACTCTAGAGAACAAACAGATGGTCACCAGAGGGTAGGTGGGTGGGGAGGATGGATGAGATAGGTGATGGGAATGAAGGAGGGCACTTGTAATGAGCGCTGAGTAATGGATCCAATTGTTCAGCCACTATCCCGTACACTTACAACTAATATAACACTGTGTATTAATTCTATTAGGATTTAAAAATAAAATAAATTTTTTCAGATGGAACCTGGAAATCTGACAGCACTTGTCCATGCTATGTCAGTTAGGAAATGCCAAATTCCAAAAGACCTGCATTGGAATGGAGCTGAGATTTATAGTCAAGAGCAGAGTGGAACAGAGAGGACGAAGGCCAGTTTGACTTTCTGTAACTAGAAGACTTTGACAGGTCAAAGGATACCGGGCCAGTAAAATCTTACCTTGACCTGGTTTGTTCACTAGTCCACAGGCCCAGGGAAAATTCCCTGCATGTGGATTTGGAGACAAAGTCCCCCACCCAGAGATTTCTGGAAGGGGAGACTGGCTACCTTTCCTAGAACTGGCCACCACCATGTGCCTCTCTCCCTTGGCAAAGAAGGACCACGTTGGTCTGCTCGTCCAGGCAGGGTCTCTACAGGCTCCCCATACCCTTCCCGGCCCCAGAGACAGCCAGTCTCCCCTCTTCTTGCTTTATATCAGGGCCTGAGCCCTGATGAGCCCCAAGGTTCCCTGGGGAAGGGGGGCATGCTGGAAGACCTGTTCCCATCTGACCATCAGCAAGGAGCACTGGACCCAGAGGAACCCCCAGACAGGGGCAAGACACAGAGGAAAGGTACACGTGTCTCTATTCGAAATCGCCAAAAGGTGGAAACGGCTCGAGTGCCCATTCATAGAGGAATGGATAAACAGAATGAGGCATAACTATGGCCACACGACGGAATATTTTTTCGGCCACAGAAAGGAACAAAGTACCCACACGCACTAGGTCACAAATGAACCTTGGAAACATCATACTAGGGAAAGAAGCCAAGGACCAAACATTCTAGGATTCCATCTGTACAAAATCTCCATAATAGGCGAATCCACAGGGACAGAAAGAGTAGTGGTTGCCTGAAACTGGGAGAGGGGTGGGGCTAGGGAGTGACAGCTAACGGTGATCAAAATGTTCTGGAACTAGACAAAATTAATGGTTGCATGACCCGGGGACTACACGAAAGGCTAGTGAACTGTCCACTTTAAGGTGATTAAAACAGTGACTTTTGTGTTATGCTTATTTACATACACACACGTGTGCCTTTCCTGTCTGTGGCTACAAGGAAGTCTGGCACCGCTCCCCACGGGTTACACAGATACGCTCCTTCTCTGTTGGCCAACCTCTCCTCGCCACCTCTCCCCCACCTCCACGCCCCAACCAGTAGCTATGTGAATGTGCCCGCTCTACAACCAGCTGGGCCCAGCAACCTCCCACACCTGAACTAGCTAGCCCAGCGTTCAGCTGTGGGTACTGATGATCGTCACAGTCATCACAGTGATTTTTCTCACCTGATTCCTTTGCTTCTGCCTCCTCACCCCAACCGTCTACTCAGACCTGGTAGGGAAGCTCTGGACAATCTCCTGGGGACCCCAGAGGCCCAGCGGTCAGACAACACTTTGTTGAAAACCTGAGCTACAGCCCTACAGTCAAGGCTCCTAGACCCAAGCCAGCCAGACAGCCAGCCGGCGGGGGGACTGGCCCGGGGGTGGGCCCTCCTCCCAGGGCATAGCCTGGCCTCCAAATAGGGGCCATGGGGACCCCGTCAGATACCCACGGCCCAGCTCTGGATGGTGCCACCAACACAGGCCCTCCGGAGGTCTGGCGCCTTCTCTAGCTGGTGTCTCCACCCCAGCTCGCGGTCCTGCCCTGTCACAAGCCCCCCTCCCAGGTCCCAGAACCCCAAATCAAGAGCAGGGGTGTCCCATACGCTTTAGGAGTCTGACGGGTGGCAAAGTCCCCAAAGGAGGCCTAGTGCTGGGAAGCCCCCACCCCTTGGCCCCCCCACCTCCCCGCAGGCCTCAGCAGGGGACCCGGCCCTTTGCCCCTCAGGGCTCATGGGTAAGGAAAACTCTTCCGTTCACCTGAAAAGGTTCCCCGAACTTCAGTGAGGAAGCCATCCCGCTTCCTGAGGCTCCTGCCCCTTGACGAGCAGAGGTTCAAACCCGAGCGGGGTCCGCGCCACGCCCTGCGGCCTCGACTTGGGTTCTGCGTGCGTGGACCCGCCGCGCGGAGCACCTGCGCGCAGAGCACCGGAAGTGCCCGGGAGCGGGTCCAGCGGCAGAACACCGCGGTCCCCTTGGCAACCGAGCGCACGCGGCCGGTGCTCCGGAGTGAGAGTGTGGTGCCCTCTAGAGGCCACGGGGTCGCACGGCCGGGGACGGGGTCGACGCTAGGGGGCCTCTGCGCGCGCCGGAGGCTGGCAGGTGCGCGACCTAAGTAGATGCAGAGGCGAGCCGCTTGTTCAAGGTCACAGGGAGAGGCTGATGGGAGCCTTCAGCTGTCGGTCCTTTAGTATTCCGCTGCCGCTCGTTAAAGAAAGAAAACAAAAAGCCCTCCCACACTCACACCCGCCCAGAGGTTATGAAGGTGAACTGAGGGGGCACCTAATTTGTTGAAGACTCTCGGCGGGACCCCAGAAATGTATTCACCTGATTGTGTGTGTTGGTACAATTTGCAGAAGTGAACCATTTGAACCGTAATTGGTTAAGGTCACTCTCTTCCCGCTCTCTCTGCCACACTTCCCCTCTGGTCCTGGAGGGGGCCGAGGGCCTTTGGGGGCTGGCTAAGGGGAAGTGGAGTTGATACATTGAGTGTGCCTTTAATGAGAACTGTTTACATATGCAGTTATTACTGGCCATCCCGGGGTAGGAATGACTTCCGGGAATAATCCCACTGCCCACCTGGCTTCATGACATGGAGCACTACAGCAGCTGGGGCGTGGGAGGAGGAGAAATGAGGTTTGAAATGTGCAGAGCCGGAAACTGGTCTGTGGGAAATTCTTTCAGTCAGCAAATGCCTAAACTTGGGAGCAGATCAAAACAGAAATTTGTTCTCCCAAGAATATCATCAATAATGCAGTGAATATAATTGCAAACTCCCTATAAAATGAAATTATTTTTCAGGTGTGTCCATATGTAACCAACAGAAAATATTCTGGCATGGAAAAATAAACTAACAATTTTTTTTTTTCAGATCATGCCAAAGGAGAAGGGATGAATTTTGAACAGAGGTAATAAATGGGTTCTTGATTTGTTTAATAATGTACTTAATAAAAAGAAGTGAAGTATATGAACATAATGGGAAAATATTTAAGTTTCTTGTTGATTTGACCAAAATACTGACATTGACAAAGATAACAAATCTCTTTTTTTATAAGTGTTTTTTTTTTAAACGATTTTTATTTATTTATTGAAACACAGCCAGAGAGGGAACACAAGCACGGGGAGTGAGAGAGGGAGAAGCAGGCTTCCCGCAGAGCAGGGAGCCCGATGTGGGGCTCGATGTGGGGCTTGATCCCGGGTCTCCGGGATCATGACCTGAGCCGAAGGCAGTCGCTCAACCAACTGAGCCACCCAGGCGCCCCCAGAAATCTCTTAATAGACCCGGACAAGGCATTGAGGTCATGTTGGCTGATGAGTATTCAGGGTATTTCATATTGGTCCCTGAACTTGAATCCTTGATATGCCCTGAAAACTTATAGCTTTTATACAAAAGAAACTTGAATGAGGTTCCCCATATTTGATAGCAGTCCCCCAAATATATACAGCATTACTAATAAAAAATTGCAAAGCCAAAAGTTTTCTAAACTACCAATAATGAAAACCAAATTTCCATCAACTACACCAGAAGAAAAACGGAATAAGTTATCTTTTTATCCTCTTGCTAGAAAATGATATCACAAAATTGTTGTTGTACAAAAAGGTGCTCAAAGAGTCTGCAGCCAGAAATTATAGCAGAAAAGCCCTGTAGGGGGTTGTCAGGCAATTAACAAAACTTAATGTCAGTTTTCTGAATTATGTGAGATTTGAGGTATTTCTCAGCCTTTAAAATGCTATGTGTTAGGTACCTGGCTGGCTTAGTCAGTAGAGCATGTGACTTGATCTCTGGGTGGTGAGTTCCAGGCCCACAGTGGGTGTAGAGATCATTTATTTATTTATTTATTTTAATGCTATGTAGTGCGCCTGGGTGGCTCAGTCAAGCGTCTGCCTTCGACTCAGGTCATGATCCCAGGGTCCTGGGATCGAGCACCACATCAGGGTCCCTGCTCAGTGGGAAGCCTGCTTTTCCCTCTCTCACTCCATCTGCTTGTGTTGCCTCTCTTGCTGTGTCTCTCTGTCAAATAAATAAATAAAATTTAAAAAAAAAGTCAGATCCAATGAGAATTATTTTTACTCATTAAGCTAATTTTACTAACAAAGCTAATTTTCCTGGGGTGCCTGGCTGGACTTAGTCAGTAGAGCATGCAACTCTTGATTTCGTGGTTGTGAGTTTGAGTCCCACGTTGGGCATAGAGATTGCTTAAAAATAAAACCTTTTTTTTTTTTTTAAAGATTTTATTTATTTATTTGACAGAGAGAAAGATCACAAGTAGGCAGAGAGGCAGGCAGAGAGAGAGGAGGAAGCAGGCTCCCTGCTGAGCAGAGAGCCTGATGCAGGTCTAGATCCCAGGATGCTGAGATCATGACCTGAGCCTAAGGCAGAGGCTTTAGCCCTCTGAACCCCCTAGGCGCCTAAGCCTTTTTTTTTTTTTTTAAGGCTAATTTTCCTGTTGGTTTTCCCCAATGCCTTCCATTCCTTTAATGTCACCCCCAAAGGAATTGCAGAGGACAGCTTTGGGCCATTATTTTGCCATTCTCCTCAGACAGAAGGAGTGTTCTTTTTCTTCCTCATTAGTCTCTTGCATATTTTTAGATTGTTATCATCTGTTATGAAAAAAAAATGAAACTTATTTTTTATCTAATATTTCACGAGACAAACTTCTCTTGTTCTACTGACATTTGTAGAAAGAGGCTCCTTAAAAATCTGCTGTTCGGAGTGAAGCAGCTATAACCTGCAGAGAAGTACCTTGCCCACTTGAATGTGCAGTAATATCCTCCTTGGTCCCATGATGGTTTTTTCCTGTCAGGCGGTACTAGAAGGAAAAACATAAGAGGCATAAGGGTATGCCAGATGGTGAAAAATAGGTTTATGGCACCAAAATAGTGTTGTTTTTATTAAAAACTAGGCTAGTATTGAATGCCAGAAGGTGTGAAACCCAGCTCTGAGTAAGAATCTCCACATTTAGCATTAACCTTGGCCCATCTGAGCCTCCCACCAGGGGAAGCAGAGTGGGCCGACCAGCCTGCCTGGGGGCATGGCTGCTGGGCTGCCCACATCACAGCATGCTGAAGGCTGAAGGGAGAACAGGTGGGCCTGCTTCTTGGGAGGGCCTTCTTGAGTCCCCAAGCCCTTCCTATCCTCATGTCCACTGCCATGATGCCGGAACTTCTCAGCTAGGTGCTCTCTGACTCGCCCACTTTCTTTCATATTGGATTCTGAAATCCAAGAACCCGGAAGGCTTGAACCTTGAACTCCAAGAAGTTCTAGGATTCTTCAGCATTAGTAAAGGTAACAGCTATCCCCATAAGTGTTCCCAGAACCCTCAAAGATTCCAAGTGAAGGGGAACCAGCATCCAAGAGGGTTAGTTAGGCTCATCACCAGGAAAGTCTTTAAACCTCCATCACCATACACTGAGACAGTTAGCTTTTGCTACAAAACAATCCACCACTATGTTCTGCCTATTAATCCCTTCCTCTCCCCCAACCCCCGGCAATCGCCATCTTTTCACTCGCCATAGTTATGTGTTTTCCAAAACGTCGTATGGTTGGTAGTATACAGTATATAACCTTTTCAGATTGCCTGCTTTCACTCAGTAACATGCATCTAAGTTTTCTCCATGTCTGTACATGGTTTGACAGCTCATTTCTTTTTTAGTGCGGAATCATATTTTACTGTGTGGCTGTACTACTGTTTATCCATTCACCTACTGAAAACATCTCGGTTGCCTCCAAGTTTTGGCAATTATGAACAAACTGCTATACAACATCTGTGTGCAGGTTTCTGTGTGGACATAAGTTTTCAACACTTTTGGGTAAATACCAAGGAACGCATTTGCTGGATTACATGGTAAGCCTATGTTTAATGGTGTTTTGTGGTTTTCTCTCTTAACTTTTTTTTTTTTTTAAGCAGGTGGGCGCCTGGGTGGCTCAGTTGGTTAAGCGACTACCTTCGGCTCAGGTTGTGATCCCGGAGACCTGGGGCTCAGAGACCTGGGATCGAGCTCCACATCGGGCTCCCTGTTTGGCAGGAAGCCTGCTTCTCCCTCTCTCACTCCCCCTGCTTGTGTTCCCTCTCTGGCTGTGTTTCTCTGTGTCAAATAAATAAAATCTTTTAAAAAATAAAAAATAAAATAAAGTAGGGGTACCTAGGTGGCTTAGTCAGTTAAATGTCTGCCTTTTGCTCAGGTCATGATACCAAGGTCCTGGGATTGAGCTCTGCTTCAGGCTCTCTGCTCCTTGGGGAGCCTGTTTCTCCCTCTCCCTTGCCTGCTATTCCCCCTGCTTGTGCTCTCTCTCTCTCTCTCTGTCAAATTAATAAATAAAATCTGTTTTAAGGATTTTATTTATTTATTTGACAGAGAGAGATATCACAAGTAGGCAGAGAGGCAAGCAGAGAGAGAGTAGGAAACAGGCTCCCCGCCAAGCAGAGAGCCGGATGCGGGCCTCGATCCCAGGACCCTGAGATCATGACCTGAGCCGAAGGCAGAGGTTTAACCCTCTGAGCCACCCAGGCGCCCAATAGATAAAATCTTTTTTAAAAAAAACTATTTTTAAAAAAGTAATCTCTATATCCAATGGGCAGCTCAAACTCATGACTCCAAGATGGAGAGTCACACACTCCACCAACTGAGCCAGCCGGGCCCCCTGCCTATGTTCAGTTTTGTAAGAAACTGTCAAACTACTTTCCAAAGCAGCTGTATCATTTTGCATTCCTACCAGCAGTGAATGAGCGCTCCTGTTGCTCCACATTCTCACCGGCTTTAGGCGTTGTCAACTCCAGAATTTTTCATCATCCCAAACTCAAACTCTGCACAGTGACTGCTCATTTCCCCCTTCCTCAGCGCCCGGTACCTCCATCCTACTGTCTGTTTCCATGAGTTCACCTATTCTAGATACTTCATTCAAATGGAATTGTGGCTTTTTTTTTTTTATTGTGGCCATTTTTGAAGACAATCTGTCACCTACTTTTAGAACAGGTAGATTGATGGCGCTCCAAATTCTTCATCATCTATTCTGTTTTGCATGGTGGATGTGGCCAGCCTCCCCAGAGTCACGTGTCCCAATTTCCAAGATGTCTGGTCTCCTAGGCTGTGGTGGAGGAAGATCTCATTCTGCCTGAAGCTCAGGGTTCAACTTGGGCTTGGGAGTGGTGGTCAGTGCCCCAGGCAACTTAGCACAGGCTTGCTCAGGCCCCTCTCTCTGTCCCCATGCCGGCCCTTTTAAAAAGACTTTATTTATTTATTTGTCAGAGAGAGAGAGCACTAGCAGGGGGACTGGCAGGCAGAGGAAGAAGCAGGCTTCCCACCGAGCAGGACTCGATCGCAAGACCCCGGGATTGTAAACTGGGCTGAAGGCAGACACTTAACCGACTGAGCCACCTAGGCACCCCCCTCTCTGTCCTTTTTGTGTCAGTTCTCTCACAGTCCAGGGAGCAGGCATGATGCTTCTGGCACACCCCAGCTGAATGGGTATGGAGGGAATCAAGAAGCCCTCTTGCTACCCAGACCAACTGCACTTTTCACATCCATGTGCCTTCTCCCTGAGCTCAGCTAGCAGGCAGCAATGTGGCTGGCCTCTGCCACCCAGCGCCCTGGGCACAAAGGTGTGGAGACCCCCGGTGGGGGTACTACTAAGATGCGCCTCCTTTTCAATGACCTTCAAACCCCCTGTGACAACAATGTAAGCCCCCAGCCTAGGACAGGCGAGCTGGAAGGGAAAGGGATGTGGAGAATGGGAGAGAGAGGAAAAGCAGAATGAGGGGTGTGCGGTGAAGAATGAAACTTGCTCAGAGAAAGGCACGGCGTTCGCCTTCAGCTCCTGGAGGGTAATCTTAACCCACGGATCTTGTCTGAGAGTGTGTCTTTGGTTCCAAGGGGGCCTTGGGCCACACCCGATAGTTTAACAATGTGATTTATGGTGGGGGCTTTGGGTCACATGGTCTCAGCTCAGTCTCTGGGGGTGGGAGTTGGGTGTGGGGAACCAACCATGTGTGTATGACTGAGCTCCAGTAAACACCCTGGACACTGAGGCTCAGGTGAGACACTCCTACATACTGTCACCAGGAGATGACAGCTGGAAGCTCTGTGTTTGGACCTTTCTGGACTATTCCGTGTCTCTTCCCTTAACTTATTTTAATCTGTATTCTCTCATGTAATAAACTATAACTGTGAGTATAACAACTTCCAGTGAGTTCTGTGAATCTTTCTAGCAAATAATCAAACTTGAGGGTAGTCTTGGGGACCCCTGAACTCTGCAGTTAGTGAGAGAAGTGAGCGTGGTCTTGTAGACTGTTGCCTAGTTTTACAAGAGGGTACACAGATGGAGAATGCCATCATGTTAACAGTAGATGCAAAAATAATGGTCATAACGCCCTCAGTCAGATGGGGCACGGGGATGCTTCTGGAAGCTGCCAAGGAGAATCACAAGTTCAGTTCAAACTTGTATCGGTTGGTGATGATGGTGCTTGAAAAACGACATCTGTGAAACGTCATTTGGTGAATTGGAGAAGTATGGGACTACGTTGGCTGAGACCCATCGCCTTATGTGCCACACCAGAGAACTGTTTAAGTTCAATGTATGGAATATAAGGGGGCAGGAGAAATTTGGTGGACCAAGAAATGGCTGTTATATATGAACTCTGCATGCCATCATGACATCTGATGCATAGTAACATTGAGCATTACTTCCAAGGATGCGCCTCACTGGCCAGAGATCTGCTACAAGTATGTGAAAACATCCCCATCACGTTGGGTGATGTCAAACTGGGTATATCTAAGGACAGGAAAGTTAAGGCAAAATCCATCATCTTCCATCAAAGGAAGAATCTTCAGTACTGTGACATCTCTGCTAAAAGTAATCACAAACTTTGAAAAGCTCTTCCTTTGGCTTGTTTGAAAACTAATTGGAGACCCTCACTTGGAGTTTGTGGCTATGCCCATTCTTGCCCCATCAGAGGTTGGCACAGACAGCTCGGGTAGTGTGGTATGAGGCTGGTAGAGGGGGGCCTCCACAGCGTGCCCAGAAACACCATCTCTCCATGTATCAGGTAGTTCTATCCTTCTGTGGCTGGTGCCCTATGTCATGGTGCCCACGCCAACCAGTTTGGTGGCTCTCTAACACATGTGTCTTCCGCCAATGAGACCATTTTTATTCTAAGTGCCTAACAGGAAGAGACACATTTGATTTCAAAATCCATTTGCATTACAAAAAGAAATTTCAGGGGCGCCTGGGTGGCTCAGTTGGTTAAGCGACTGCCTTCGGCTCAGGTCATGATCCCAGAGACCCAGGATCGAGTCCCACATTGGGCTCCCTGCTTGGCGGGAAGCCTGCTTCTCCCTCTCTTACTCCCACTGCTTGTGTTCCCTCTCTGGCTGTGTTTCTCTCTGTCAAATAAATAAAATCTTTAAAAAAAATAAATTTCAATATTTCATCTGTCCACTAAAGGAAGGGCTGCCAGATCTTTAAATATAATTCCAACTGTTGCACAATTTTAAATGGATGATTTAAAAAAAAGTCAGTTGCTTACCTGTG
The DNA here is from genome assembly GCA_004023965.1 of Spilogale gracilis. NCBI lineage: Eukaryota > Metazoa > Chordata > Mammalia > Carnivora > Mephitidae > Spilogale > Spilogale gracilis. The sequence goes on from PITA01006673.1 coordinate 14,184, forward strand.
CTAACAAAGTTTCTTCTTGAGGGTGACCATCAAGCATTCAAGTGTTAATCATCCAAAAGTCTAGCTCCGGAATTATGTATGGCTTCTGTGAGCATTAAACCTCATATAAGGGGCGCCTGGGTGGCTCAGTTGGTTAAGTGACTGCCTTCGGCTCAGGTCATGATCCCAGAGACCCAGGATCGAGTCCCACATCGGGCTCCCTGCTCGGCGGGAAGCCTGCTTCTCCCTCTCTCACTCCCCCTGCTTGTGTTCCCTCTCTGGCTGTGTTTCTCTCTGTCAAATAAATAATATCTTAAAAAAAAAAAAAGAAAGAATAAGTATATTAAAAAAAAAACCTCATATAAAAGGTTACATTGATGAAAGCAAACTGCTAGATTGATTAAAGGCCACCAATCCTTCCCATGCCCCTTTGCACTGCACAGTAGGCCCTCCCACTTCTTCCTCCCACCCAGAGGCCTGGCTCTTCCTCCTCCCATGGACTGGAGATCTCCTCTGGGTTGGCCTTGTAAGCAGCTTTGGCCAATAGAAAGAGGTGCAAGTGACGTGGGACTCCCTCAGGTAAGTCAGGAAGCTTGAGACTTCTGCCTTGATTCCTTGGAATGTTCAGGTTGCCATGTAAGAGTCCATCTAGCCTACTACAACATGTGAAGCCATGGAGGAGAGGAGACCCGAAGTGTCCTAGTCCACAGCCAGACCTGCAAGTGAAGCCAGCTTGGACCTTCTAGCCTAGCTGAGCCTCCCTCTTGAATGAGTCCAGTCAAAACCCACAGAGGAAGTGCCTGACCACACCAGCACAGTCGTGACAAAGCATGGACAATCGCCACTGCACTTTGGGGTGGCTTGTTACACGGCAAAGGCTAACTAAAACACAGGCTCAATTTCTCATTAAAAAAATGAAAGGATAGGGATGCCCACCTGGCTTAGTATGTTAAGCCTCTGACTTCATTTTGGCTCAGGCCATGATCTCAGGGTCATAGGATACAGCCCTGCCTCTTGCTCTACACTCAGCCTGGAGTCCGCTTGAGGCCCCCTCTCTCCCTCTTCCTAGGCCCCTCCCCTGGCTCTCTCTCTAAAATAAATAAATAAATAAATAAATAAATAAATAAATAAATAAATAAATATTTAAAAAACAAATGAAAGGATAAGAACAGGAGGGGTAAGTGGATAGGGAGAGAGATGAAACAAAATTGACCCTACCTTGATAACCGTTGCAGCTGAGGATTCATTATCTACTCATCTGTTTTTTTATATGAGCGAAATTTTCCAAAGTATAAAGGAGAAGATAAAGGAAGAGGGTCGTGAAGAGGAAACTGTATATACATATTGGACATGTAACACCATTTATAATAGTTTATATTTCATTTTCTTCACATGATTGCATAATCACACAATGAAATCATCTTTTTCCTCACAAGGCCCCATTTCGACTCTCCAAATACTCTCTAATTCTCCCCCGAAAGTCAACGGGATATTATATAATATAAATTTTCTGAGTGTCTCATGAGGATGAAGAGCCTGGCCTGACCTCATATCCAACAACCTCGCCGCAGACAGCTAGCGCCCCCAACAGGGCTCCAACAGGGCAGGCGCCCCTGGCCCCTCATCCCCCTAATTCTTCCCGGAGTGGGAGGAGCCGATGACGAAGGCCTCCCGGACCGCCTGCTTGGCTCTCCGGACCGCTCTCCTGCCCACCGCGTGTCTCTGGCTCTCGTAGGGATGGTGCCCCGGCCGCCTGCGGGATGGCGCGCACCCCGTCCTAGGGGTGGGGGTGAGGGTGCTGGGAGGGGCCGGAAAAGGCGGGCCAGCCTGAATTACGAACTGCTCCAAACCATCCGGGGAGGAGCCAGAAGCTTCTCTTAGACCGATCCGAAAGTCCTTCCATCCCCTCCCCTAACCTTGCGAGGGGGTGGGTGGCGGGCGCACCACCCTGGGCTCCCAGTCGCCCCGGGACGTCCCGACTTTGGGGAGCGAGGAATCTCTGCCCCTCTGAGTCACACTCTCCGGGAGTCCCGGTATCCGTGGGCTCTGGTCCTCGACGGCTGTACACCCGCGCGCAGCCCGGAAGAGAATGGGTGACGGGGCGCGGCGTTGAGGGCCGGGGGCGGGACCAGCGCTGTGCCCACTGGGGCGCCGGGCGGCAGGGGAAGGTGGGGTGAGCGTCCCCCCACCCAGGCCGTCTGGAATCCGACTTTCCACCGCTTTATGGATCCCGTCCAGCTTCCTAACGACGTTTGGAATGATTGATGACTCTCGGGCCTCGATGCCACCGTCCCAGGAAGCCCTTTTTCCTGGCAAGGGCGCCCAGACCCCGCGGCGCGAGCGGGGAGGGAGAGAGGGAGGGAAGCGGGAGAAATGGGGTGCGGGGAGGGGGGAAGGAGGGAGAGGAATGAATTGCATTGGTCGATCGCATCCGCAGCGTATGAATGGTGCGGATCGAGGGGGGTTGCCCTCCCCCGGGTCCCAGCGCTCCGCTTTCCCACCCCAGGCTGCAGACAAATGAGCCCAAAGCACGCGGACCAGAACATAAACAAGACTATTTTATTACTTCCTTTGTATTTATTTTTTTGCTCACTAATTAATAAATGAACTCCTGCACAGGAAAAAAAAATGCAAGCAAGCAGAATCCAAACATCCTCTCGGTTGCCATTTGGTTATGTAAGAAGGAGGAATTAAGGCTAGTCGGTGGTAAAGAATTCCCCCAACGCCACGCTGGGAATCAGAGCCCCTGCAAGACCTTAAGTCAAGAGGGAAACCAGTCACCTGCAGCAAGCAAGGAAAGTGGGGCAGAGTTCTGCCAGCAGCTCATGTAATGCTCCTGCTCCTAAGGGGACGATTGTCACATGTCGCTGAATCAGGCCCAGCTGAAAGCTACCAGCCCTCCACACCACCTCCTAGCACCACCCCCCACCTCCCCATTCACTTTCTGAGCCGTACAGGGGCTCCCAGGCGCCCACCTCCACCCACCGTGGCCAGGGCTGCTGGGGCAAGTGCATAGACCCACCAAAGTCCCCTCACCCAGAGATTTAGGACGGGGGGAGGGGTGGAGAAAGGGAAAAAGCGCCTAGGAAGAGCCAGAGATCATGGGTGTAAACGGGGGAGCTGTGGGGGGCTGGAGGCCAGAGGGGGCCCAGGGAGCAGTCTTAGAAAAGAAAAGGCCAAAGAAGGAGGGAGGGAGGGTGAGGGAGGAAAGGGGAGACAGTATAAAATGCTGCTAGCCCTGAGAAGGGCAGGCAGCCGGAATTCTGCTTATTCTCGCAGCTGCCTTCTCAGCCTTTCTGTGGCCCACTGCTGCAGCACCCCCGCCCCCCATCTTTGGTAACAATAATCCCTGTCTTCTGGTTCACCAGGCACCTGTGAATTGAAGCTCAATGAGCTCAAAACTTCTGTTGCTTGGACCCAACGCGCTTCTAAATAATACACGTTCAAATCAAAGCTTCCTTTCTCATTTTACTTTAAAAACATAGGTTTTCGTTTGTTTGTTTGTTTGTTTGTTTTTTAAGATTTTATTTACTGGGGCGCCTGGGTGGCTCAAGGCATGATCCCGGAATCCCTGGATCGAGCCCTGCATCAGGCTCCCTGCTCCACAGGAAGCCTGCTTCTCCCTCTCTCACTCCCCCTGCTTGTGTTCCCTCTCTAGCTATGTTTCTGTCTGTCAAATAAGTAAATAAAATCTTTTTAAAAGATCTTTTTAGGGCGCCTGGGTTGCTCAGTTGGTTAAGCGGCTGCCTTCGGCTCAGGTCACTATCCCGGAGACCCACATCCGGCTCCCTGCTCGGCGGGAAGCCTGCTTCTCCCTCTCTCACTCCCCCTGCTTGTGTTCCCTCTCTGGCTGTGTTTCTTTCTGTCAAATAAATAAAATCTTAAAAAAAAAAAAGATCTTTTTAAAAGATCTTTTAAAATCTTTTAAAAAAAAGATTTTATTTACTTATTTGACAGAGAGAGAGAGAGCACAAGTAGGGGGAGCAGCAGGCAGAGGGAGAGGGAGAAGCAGGCTCCCCGCTGTGCAGGGAGCCCCTGTGCCACCCGGTGCCCCTAAAAACATAGATTTTATTTTTTAGAGCAGTTTTAGGTTCACAGCAAAACTGGGAGGAAGGTACAGAGAGTTCCCATATACCCTCTGCCCCCCCAATGAACAGTCCCCCTTATCAACATTCCCGACCAGAGAACACATTTGTTAAACTGATGGACATACACATTATCACCTTAGAGTCTGTTTATTATTTGTGTTGTCAGTGCCGTACATTTTATGGGCTTGCACAAATGCGTAATTGTTACTGATTGACGGATCACAGCCACTCACTTGCAGGAAACAAACAGGTGAGCTCTCACACTGCCCCCGCCACCCGCTCCGTCCAGTGGGGATCCCGGGGAGATTGGGGACTCAGAGATTGCCAACGCCATTGCCAAGCAAACTTGGATAAAGTCGCTGCAAGAGAAGTCAGTAACTACAGAGATGAGGGAGTTTGGAAGAGAGAAAGGGAGAAGTTTATTTGGGTTGCTGACAACGGCGGGGGGTGGGCGGGGGGGGGCAGGCTCAAGCCACCTCTCCACCTGTAAGATGGACACCTAGTTTTATAAAAAGAGGTTTGGGGATATGATATGTACAAGACAGTAGGCAGGGAGCGCATGATCCCCATGGGGGTCGGCATATTCAGGGCCCATGATCATGGGCAGGGAAGGGAACGTGTGGGGTGTGACCTTCTACGCATTCCGTTGGTATCAGGACTTTTCTGGTCTGGTGGTTGGAATGTTCCAGCCATTGCAAAACATATTCGTCAATGCCTCAAGAAAGTGCGATAAGAAATAAACACAATGGGTTTTAGTTAGAGCCTGAGTTAAGCGGGCTTGTCTATTTCTGGTTTTAATTGTTGGGGTCTGTAGTTGAGCAACAGGGCTCACTGACAAAATGGCGCGTGCCCACCATTGTAGTATCACACGGACTAACTGCCTTGCCCTAAAACTCCTCTGCGCTCTGCCTATTCTTCCCTCCCTCTAAGCTCTGGCAGCCGCCCATCCTTTCACTGTCTCCATAGTTTCGTCTTTTCCAGAATGTCTTAAAGTTGGACTCATGCAGTATGTAGCCTTTTGAGATTGGCTTCTTTCACTTAGTAACTCAATTTTTTTTAAATTAGTTTCAGAGGTAGAAGTTAGTGATTCTTCCGTTGTATAGACCAGCCCGTGCTCATTCCATCAAGTGCCCTCCTTAATGCCCATCCCCCAATGATCCCATCCTCCCAACCCCCCCAAATCTGCTTTGATGGTAGGAGCTTCCTGTTTACATTTTCCCACCCTTTCTCTCCTTTGGGGGACCGGCTACATCATATCTTCCAACTGAGGGAAAACCTTCTTTGGGGCCTCCCAAGAAATTGGAATCAAATATTTTTCCTTTGGGAAAAGGGAAAATAACAGCAACTGAGTCCTGGAACGTAGAAATCCCAGCATTTCTCATTTTAGCCACGGTCCAACTGGTCTGAAGCGTTCTCTGAATTCATTTTCCGGAGCAGGGATGTTTAAAGCCTGTGAACACGTGTTCTGAATGGTGGCTGCTTCACCCAAGGACCGGACATGCCCATGAGCCTGGCACCCATGGAACCTAAGGGCTGCCCCTCCTCACTCTGGGAGGCACAGTCCCATCTGCAGTAAATAGACACCAGTAATGTTCTACATCGAGGCAAGACCAAGACTCTGTGCCATTCTCCCATCACCTATAATAATGACAGAAATAGCAGTGGCCATTTACGGACTGCTAATTATACGCCAGGCACCTTGCTAAGTACTTTATACGCATTTATTTAATCCTCCCAACCTAATGAGGTTATATCTCCCATTTTATAACCAAAGAAGCTGAGTCACAGGAAAATTGTTACATGCTTAAGGTCACACAGGTTAGAAGTGGTCTACCCAGGACCTGAGTCCAGAAAGTCCAGTTGTGGGGTTTGACTGTGAACCACTGCGCTGTGATGGGGGCAGATATTAGTTATATGTTGCTGTGTAACAAATGACTCCAACACTTAGTGGCTTAAAATAATGGGCAGTTATCATGGCACACAGTTCCTGAGAGCCAGGGATCTGGGCGCCTTGGCTCAGAGGGTCTTGTGGGGGAAGGCTGCTGTCAAGCTATACCCTCCCAAGAATTGACTGAACCTAGAGGATCTGCTTCTAAACTCATTCGTGTGGCTGGTGGCCAGAGGCCTGAGTTCCTCAGCACACTACCTTCTCCATAGGGCTGCTCTGGACGAGGTTTCCGCAGAGTTAAGTACTGAGGGAGAGAAAGAAACAGACACTGAGAGATGAGCCACTCTACCTTTTATGACCTAGTCTTCCAATTACACGTCATCACTTCTGCCTTCTTCTATTTATTAAGCCAACCCACACCCAACGAGAGAGGATTACGCAAAGGTGTGAATACCAGGAAGCGGAGATCACTGGAGACCATCTTGGAAGCTGGCTACCACAGCTAAGCAGGAAAAGGACTTTGCCTTCAGAAAATCCTAAAGCCTGATTTAGAGGTGATGCTGAGCAAATGTTTGTCACCACTCAACACGCCCTTCCCCTGTGTCTGACACATTTCACCAGGAACTATGGAAAGAGGTAGACTCATCTAGAACATGAGCTCTGTAGGGTCAGGCTTTCCATCTCAGACAACAGACGGTTGTCAGGCTTCCATGAATATTTTAAAATGACACTGAAGAAGTAAAAGGTGCACTCACTGCCCTTGGGAAGTTCACAACCTAGTTTTAAAGCAATCTTAATTATATTTTATTTGCATACCTTTTGTGGTAAAACATACATCACATAAAATTTCCACTTGAACCATTTTCCAAATGTGGCATTAAGAATATTCACAGTGTTGTGTAACGATCACCACCACCCACCTCCAGAACTTTCTCACCATCCCAGATTGAGAATCTATGTCCATTAAACAATAATTCCCCATTTCCCTCTTCCACCCCACCCCTGGCAACCTTTCTGCTTTTTTTTAAAGATTTTTTTTTAAAAAGATTTTATTTATTTATTTGACAGAGAGCGAGACCACAAGTAGGCAGAGAGGCAGGCAGAGAGAGAGGAGGAAGCAGGCTCCTCGCTGAGGAGAGAGCCCGATGCGAGGCCCAATCCCAGGACCCTAGGATCATGACCTGAGCCGAAGGCAGACGTTTAACCGACTGAAACACCCAGGGACCCCATTTCTTAAAGATTTTTTAAAAAATTTATTTATTCATGACAGAAAGAGAGAGAAAGAAGAGAGCAGACAGAGAGAGAAACAGGCTCCCCAGGGAGCAGGGAGCCCAATGCAGGACTCAATCCCAAGACCCCAGGGTCATGACCTGAGTTGAAGGCAGATGCTTAACTATCTGAGCCCCCCAAGCGCCCACCTTTCTGCTTTCTATGAGTTTGGTTAACTCCGGGTGCTTGATACAAGGGGAATTCTGTAATATTTGCCCTTTTCTGTCTGGCTTATTTTAGCCTACGGTCTTCAGTGTTCATCTACGTTGTAGAACATTTCAGAATTTCCTTCCTTTCTAAGGCTATCGTGAACAATACTGCTACTAACATGGGCATGCAAATCTATTTGATCCCCAGCTTGCAATTTTGGGGGGACATACCCTGAAATGGAATTATTGGATCATATGGTAAGACTATCCCTCATTTTTTTTTTATGTCTACTTGCTTGAGGAACCACCATACTGCTTTCTTAACAACCTAGTGTTAACAGACCTTATTGTTTTGGGGCCCCCATGCAAAGCCCTTTGCACACATTATCTGAAACCAGCACTGTGAGGAAGTGTTACTACTCTCATTTTTCAACCGATGAGTTCATTTGCTCAATTATCACACAACTAGTTGGAAGACAAAGTCAGCATAGGTGAATCGCTGCGCAAGACAAATGGCTACAAATCCAGTTCAAGAAAACACAAATTCGGTGCAAGAAACTCGAGGCCACGGAATGTGGTTGTCTGCGGGAAGTTTCCTACAAGTAAGCGGTGAACCAAAATTTTGAGGATGTTCCGTGATCAGGCGTCTGGTGGAAAGGTAGAAAAATATTTGGCTGTAGATAAAGGCACAGACTTGCTTTGAACCCTGAGAATCTGCGTGTGAGTCTCTCCTCTGTGCTTGCCGGGTCCTCTGTACAGCATCTCCATCCAGAGAGACTTTTGAGAACGTCGGATCTAAGAGGCTGGTACTAGAGCCTCAACCACGGCAGAGCTGTCTCTTGCCCTAGGTCCTTAAGCTTCTGTTTTTCTCTTGTTACTCCGTCTTGAACTACAAGGGGGTCTCAGACAAGAGCCTAGAAGGAAAGAAGGATACATTATTCCACTGTTAAAACACAAAACACTGTGCCTTTTTCTTTCTTTTATTTTTTTTAAAGATTTTATTTACTTATTTGACAGAGAGAGAGAGAGAGAGAGAGAGAGATCACAAGTAGGTAGAGAGGCAGGCAGAGAGAGAGGAGGAAGCAGGCTCCCTGCCCAGCAGAGAGCCTGACGCGGGCCTTGATCCCAGCACTCTGGGATCATGACCTGAGCGGAAGACAGAGGCTTAACCCTCTGAGCCACCCAGGTGCCCAACATTGTGCCTTTTTCTTGATGGTAAGTGGTACGAGGTGTTACAACTTGTGTTTCCCCTTGGAGGAGGCTTCCCCCTGGCTCCCTAGAAACTTCCTCCAGGTGGTGAAAATTTCTGTAGGTGAATAGTGAATCCAGCTTTGACATAGCGATCAGAAAGACAAATGAAGGAAGAGAATGGCATTCGAGGCAGAATAAGGTGAGAGACTCTGTGACACAAAAAAGCCAATTACAAATGATTTACCAAGTCGATGTAGGAAGAGCAAAGAGGATGGTTCACTTGGAGGGCTCACGAGACTCAGGATATAGTTGCACTCGTGGCTGAGATTTATCCCAGTGAAGGGACACAAAACCCAAACAGCACAGGGAAAATGTGCATGGGGCCAAGTCCAAGGGAGATCAGGCATAAGCTTCCAAGACGCCTTTTCCCGTGGGGTCACACAGGACATGCTTAACTCCCCCCAGCAATGTGTAGTGATGACATGTGCGGGGTGTGGGGCTATTCGTGTAGGCACACTTTGCCTGGCATGTACCCACATTCCCACCTCCCAGAAAGAAAGCAAGAGTTCAACACGAATCCCACTGTTTACATAAAGAGTCTAGGCACAGTGAGCCACTCTTATCAGGTAGGGCATGGTGGGAACCCTCCCCAAATCCCGACTCCCAGGCACCAGTCAAGGGCCAACCTGGGCACCTGCCCTGTGAACCCCTTTTTCCACTACATGAATCCCACAGAGGGGGATGCCCAGGCATTCCGGGAGTTTGTCACAGGGACGTGGGTCATGGTTCAGGACAGTGGAGGACGGTGGACCCTGACATATCACACAGCAATTAGGAGCAATGGATTATATGTACACGTAGTAGTAACAGGAACACATCTGAAAAACTCAATCTTTAGCCAAAAAAAAAAAAAGGGGTAAGAAATAAGATGATATATACAAACCAACACTATTAATGTAAATTCAAAATACATATAGGTGCAGTTCTATAAATTTCAAAACCAAGAAATGCTACCTGGACTATCAGAAGTCCAGATACAAATTACCCTCGGAGACATAGTGACTAGAAAGGGGTACGAGGCATTTCTAGAGCACTGGTCATGTTCTCTCTCTCTCCCCACCTGGGAACCAGTTACACAGGAATGTTCGTTTTGTGAAAATGTATCCAGCTGGGCACTTAGGATTTGTGCATTTTTCCATATGTGTGTTACATGGCTATACAATTTACATTAAAACAAAAAACAGTTTGGGGTGCCTGGGGGCTCAGTTGGTTAAGCGTCTATAACGGGTCAGGATCCTGGGGTCCTGGGATTGAGCCCCACTCCTGCTTCTCCTTCTGCCTCCCCCATTTATGCTTGCTGTCTGTAGAGCTCCCTTTCTCTCTCTCTCAAATAAATAAAATGTTAAAAAAACAAAAACAAAAACAACAGGGGCGCCTGGGTGGCTCAGTTGGTTAAGGGACTGCCTTCGGCTCAGGTCATGATCCCGGAGACCCGGGATTGAGTCCCACATGGGGCTCCCTGCTCGGCGGGAAGCCTGCTTCTCCCTCTCTCACTCCTCCTGCTTGTGTTCCCTCTCTGGCTGTGTTTCTCTCTGTCAAATAAATAAAATCTTTTTTTAAAAAAAAAGATAACAATTTAAAAAAAAACAAAACCAAACCACGTTTGTGGGAAAGAGCGCATATGAAGGAAAAATCTACATTAAATAATTTTTTTTTATTTGACAGTGAGAAACACAGCTAGAGAGGGAACACAAGCAGGGGGACTGAGAGAGGGAGAAGCAGGCTTCCCGCCGAGCAGGGAGCCCGATGTGAGGCTCGATCCCGGGTCTCCGGGATCATGACCTGAGCCGAAGGCAGTCCCTTAACCAACTGAGCCACCCAAGTGCCCTGAAAAATCTACATTAAAATGACTGTCTGGGGGGAAAGAGGGGGCAAGGCAGGAGATAAGATGACTACACACGCACTCATGCACACATGCACACAACAGGCCTTATGGGGATCAGTGTTGTTAATCTGACACAAACAGAAGAGATTGTTAATTCGCCCCTCTGCATCTGGGGTTAAAAAAAAAGATACTAAAGAGCTCACTTTATGAGCTCACTTTTCAGAGGGACTTGATTTCTTTGCAGTGTTTATGAGCTCATCTTCGTCTACCCAGTTTCCTAAGAGATTAGTGACCCCCCTACCCCCACATCGTCTCCAACCTGGAAGAGCTCTAGGGGTTATCTAGCTGTGCTGAGCTCCCAGGGGGCCACAGAGGCTGCTCAGGGTCAACCACCCTTGCTGAGTGACTTTACAGTTAAGAAGAAAGATGCACTCTCATCAAATCCCCGGAAAGACTTAAGAGAGCTTTGCAAGTTCTCACAGGAGCTGCCTCTGAATTCCCCTGAGGGCTCATTAAAGCAGGAGGTGCTGGGGCCTGCCCCCAGAGTTCTGATTCAATTGGTCTAGGGGGAGGCCAGGAGAACTGAATTTCTAACAAGTTCGCAAGTGCTGCTGTTGCTGGTGGTCCTGGAACCTCACTTTGAGAACCACGGATGCTACAAAGGAGGAAGGGAAGTAGAGCTACAAGCAGATCTCTGCTGAGCAAGCTTTCCTCCCCCAGGGCTTCCCCAGGCTACAAAACAAACCTCAGTCCTGACCATGCTCTAACCAGATGGTGTGACCCTGAGAAGTGGAGTTGATTGTATAGACAGTGTGGGGAAACTCGAGAAGGGAGGATCTCCGGGCGTGGAGACAAGAACAGACCACCTCGGCAACGAGCGCAACCAACCCTCCATCCGGCACAGGAGGCAATAGTCTGAGGGTTTGGCTGAGAAATGTGGGCCAGGGCCAAGTGCACTCGAGTGGGAGTCTCAGGGAAATGTGAGTGCATGTCCAGGAAAGTACTGGCATGATGACCCCGCTTGAGGACAGAATATGTTGCAGATGGGAATGGTCCAGGGAGTGTAGACCAGGGCTTAACCTCGTCACACACAGAAAATGATAACATTTGCATCATTCATTCCAGAGGATTGATAAAAGACTTGGTTAAAAAAATGAAAAACAGGGCGCCTGGGTGGCTCGGTTGGTTAAGCGACTGCCTTCGGCTCAGTCATGATCCTGGAGACCCGGGATTGAGTCCCACATGGGGCTCCCTGCTCGGCGGGAAGCCTGCTTCTCCCTCTCTCACTCCCCCTGCTTGTGTTCCCTCTCTCGCTGTTTTTCTCTCTGTCAAATAAATAAATAAAATCTTTGAAAAAAAAAAAGAAAAATGATTCTATTTCCTTTATAGTATATAATTATGGTAATAAAAAAGGATTTGGTGGGGCGCCTGGGTGGCTCAGTCGTTGAGCATCTGCCTTCAGCTCAGGTCATAATCCTGGAGTCCCAAGATCGAGCCTCACATTGAGCTCCCTGCTCAGCAGGTAGCCTGCTTTCCCTCTTCCTCTGCTCTGCTCCCTGGCTTGTTCTCTCTCTCACACTCTCAAATAAATAAAATCTTTAAAAACTAAACTAAAAATTATAAGGAAGTGTACAACCATCAGTTCCTGGGGGTCGGGGGGAGCTTGCAGCCCATTCGCAGCACTAGAGAGCCAAGCTGAGTGAGAGGTTCCCATGTCACAAAACTCAGGTGCTTAAAACTGCAGTGAACACTCTACCATCTCACAGCGTCTGTGGGTCCAGAGTCTGGGAGTAGCTCCCAGGGTGGTTCTGACTCCGGATCTCCCATGAGGTTGCAGATAAGTCTGGACTGCCCTCTCTGAGAACTTGGCTGGGCTGGAGCCTCCACTTCCAAGATGGCTGACTCACATGACCAGCAAATCCACACTGGCTGTTGTGTAGGAGACTTCAGCTCCTCACCACGTGGGCCTCTGTTTAGGACTGTGGAGTGTCTTCACAACACAGCAGCTGACTCTCCCCAGAAAAAAACAACCCAAGAGAGAACAAGGTAGAAGCTACCATTTCTCTTATGGCCTAAGGGTGTAAGTCACGGGCTATATAGGAGAGAAGGAATACCCCAAGGGCAACCTCCGGGGCCCTCTTTGAGGCTTCTGCCATGGGCGGCCTCTGGGTGGGACGGCTGGGGCTCTGCACACAGACCCTGGCCTGCAAGAATGGTTCCTCTGGGCGACCCTCCTTCCTGTACTCTTCATTTTGTGCTCGCCTTACCAGTTAGGATTAGGTGTGGCTGTTAAACAGAACACGAGTGGTTTAAACAAGATAGAAGTTTATTTCTCTTTCATTTAAAAACAGTCCAGAGGTCAGCAAACCGAGGCTGACCGGGGGCGGGTGGGGGGGGCCTCTACAGGCCTCTTGGAGCCTGGCTTTTTCTATCTTTCTACCCCTTCATCCTCAGGCAGGGCTTGCTTCCCTCAGATCCTGAAGCTGCTGGGAGTCCCACGGCCACATTCTAGGCAGGAAGCAGGGGAAGAGCAAAGGACCACCAAAGAGCTTTCTTAGAAACCTCACCCACTGGGGCGCATGGGTGGCTCAGTTGGTTAAGCCACTGCCTTATCATGCTCACGTCATGATCCCAGAGTCCTGGGATCGAGCCCAGCGTCGGGCTCCCTGCTCGGTGGGAGGTCTGCTTCTCCCTCTCTCCCTCTCCCTGCTTGTGTTCCCTTTCTGTGTTTCTATCTGTCAAATAAATAAATAAAATCTTTAAACAAAAAAAAGAAACAAAGAAACCTCACCCACCATGGGGTACCTGGGTAGCTCAGTCATTACGTGTCTGCCTTCAGCTCAGGTCATGATCCTTAAGTCCCAGGATCAAGCCCCGCATCAGTCTCCCTGCTCGGCGGGAAACCTGCTTTTCCCTCTCTCACTCCCCCTGCTTGTGTTCCCTCTCTCTCTGTGTTTCTCTCTGTCAAATAAATAACTAAAATCTTTTTAAAAAAATAAATAAAAATAAAAAAAGAAACCTCACCCACCAACTTCCATTCACATCTCAGTGGTCATCCCTAGCTGCAAGGGAGTCTGAATGTCATTTTCAGTCTGGTTTATCAGGGTGCTGTTGGTAAGGGGGAAGAGGAGAAAGAGCATTGAGTAGGCATGCTTGTAGCCGGGACTCAGGGGTACAAGAGCACCTGCCTCCGGGGGTCCCAGACAGACCAGGTTTGGCCACTTGGCTGCGGACAAAACCCCAAGGCAGAGAAACAAATGAAGGTGAAACAAGAAAGGACTTCATTTCAGCGAAGCCACCAGCAGGCAGACAGCAGACGAGTGTCTCAAAACTGTCTCCGAAGTGCCAAACATACTTGCAGGTTTATTATTTTATTTTATTTTATTTTGTTTTGTTTTTTAATTTAATTTAATTTAATTTAATTTAATTTAATTTAATTTAATTTAATTTAATTTAATTTATTTGACAGAGAGAAACACAGCTAGAGAGGGAACACAAGCAGGGGGAGTGAGAGAGGGAGAAGCAGATCTCCCACAGAGCAGGGAGCCCAATGAAAGGCTCGATCCTGGGACTCTGGGATCATGACCTGAGCCTAAGGCAGACGCCTAACCGCTGAGCCACCCAGGTGTCCCTACTTCCAGGTATATATAAGGAAAATGTGGGGGTGTGGGGGCACCTATCTGTCACAGTCAGAAGAGCTTGTGACTCTTCATCCCAGGGTCATGAGTTTGAGCCCCACCTAGGGTGTAAAGATTACTTAAAAAAAAAAAAACTTAAAAAATATGCAGGTCAAAGGTGGATGGGTATGTACCGGTTGTCTTTGAAGGTCAAATGGATCACTGTTTTGGAGTCAGCCATGCCCGGGTCTTGCTAGCTCAGGGCAGTTCCTGTTGCTTGAGGGGGTAGTTTCAATTCCCATCAGGGGATGCTTTGCCCTGAGGTCTTCTACTTGAGCCAAGACACACGCTGGAAAAAACCCAACTAGAAAGTCTGAGGTCAAAGTGGAGGCTGTTGGGGCACCTGGCTGGCTCAGTTCATTAAGCTTCTGACTCTTTTTTTTTTTTTTTTTTTAAAGATTTTATTTATTTGACAGAGAGAAATACAGCCAGAGAGGGAACACAAGCAGGCAGGGGGAGTGAGAGGAGGAGAAGCAGGCTTCCTGCCAAGCAGGGAGCCCGATGTGGGGCTCGATCCCGGGTCTCCGGGTCATGACCTGAGCCGAAGGCAGTCGCTTAACCAACTGAGCCACCCAGGCGCCCCTGAAGTCCTCTTTCATGCCCATCACTTTTGCTAAGCAAACTTCTCACAAAATATTTTGGCCTCCCAGGGTGCCTAGAGTGGCTCAGTTGGTTCAGCATCTACCTTCGGCTCAGTTCATGATCCCAGGGTCCTGGGATGGAGCCCCGTGTCGGGCTCCCTGCTGGGCTGGAGGCCTGGTTCTCCCTCTCCCACTCACCCTGCTTGTGTTCCCTTTCTTGCTATGTCTCTCTCTATCAAATAAATAAATTAAATCTTAAAAAAATAATTTGCCCTCCCCATTTCCTTTCTTCAGAGTGGGGGGTGGCTATTAATGGGAAACACGGGTATTTTTGGACCTGAAAATTTATGTTCAGTGTAAACAAACATGTACTCTTTGAAGTCCATTTACTGGAATCCAGGCTACATACCCACTTGGGAGCCTTTGGCTATTCCAAGACTGTGCTTTGGACTGATGGCAGGGGGTGTAGGAATCTCTTTCAGGATGGAAGTCCCAGAGCTTGGGGTCTGGCCCCCCAAGTGGGCCACCTTGCCAGCTGTCTTGGCTCAGGCCACTTTTCCCTCTCCCCCCCCACCCCGGGAAGGCCCCTCCCTCCCTGCTCCTCTCTTGTCACCCAGGACGACCTCTCCAGTCAGCCCAGGCTTTCCTGAAGCAGGACTTAACTCCAGTCAGCTTTTGCTACCCCTGCAAAGGCCCTACGGAGTCCTGGGCTGAGAGGAAAATACCAGGAAAACTCTAAAATTATAGTCCAGTACATTCTCCTGCCTCAAGTGAGAGGTGGGGGCCAACCTGGGAATGCTAAGGAGCTTACCCTTTACTCTGTAAGCATCCGAAGCTACTGGAATTATTTTCCAGAAGGAAGTGACATGACCAGACGTGCATTTTAGGAAAAGGATTCTGGAGGCAGCGGGGAGACTGAACCAGAGAGGGATGATGGGAAAGCAAGGATACTAGTTGGGAGTGCCAGCCAGGTTCTCAGAGAGAGACAATCAGGCAGTCCAAATGAGATCTTTAAAAAGGATTTGGGTTCGGGGCGCCTGGGTGGCTCAGTTGGTTAAAGGACTGCTTTCGGCTCAGGTCATGACACCAGAGACCCGGGATCGAGCCCCACATCGAGCCCCACATCGAGCTCCCTGCTCAGCGGGAGGCCCGCTTCTCCCTCTCTCACTCCCCTTGCTTGTGTTCCCTCTCTGGCTGTGTTTCACTCTGTCAAATAAATAAATAAAATCTTTTTTTTAAAAAAAGAGATTTGGAAAAAAAAAAAAAAAAGGGATTTGGGTTGGGGACGCCTGGCTGGCTCAGTCGGTTAAGCGTCTGACTCTCGGTTTCAGCTCCGGTCATCATCTCGTGGGTGGTGGGATCCAGGCTTGCATGGAGCTCCTCAGTCGGCAGGGATTGAGATTCTCTTCTTCTGCCCCGCCCCCTTGCCTGTGTGCTCGCTTGGGTGCACGTGCACTCTCTTTTATACATAAATAAATCCTTATTTTTTTTTAAGATTTTATTTATTTGACAGAGAGAAACACAGCCAGAGAGGGAACACAAGCAGGGGGAGTGAGAGAGGGAGAAGCGGGCCTCCCGCCGAGCAGGGAGCCCGATGCAGGGCTCGATCCTGGAACTCCCGGATCATGACCTGAGCCGAAGGCAGTCGCTTAACCAACTGAGCCACCCAGGCGCCCCATACATAAATAAATCTTTATAAAAAGTAAAAATTAAAAAATGGATTCGAGTTAGAATTGGTAGAACGTAATGTTATCGGAAGTGGGGGGTGGAAAGAGGGAGAAAGGAGTCTGCGTTTTCTACCCTCAGCGGCTAAATACTGATTTCTAACATTTATGGAGTCCCCCCCCTTTTTTGAAGGATTTTTTTAATTTATTTGACAGAGAGATAGATCACAGGTAGGCAGAGAGGCAGGCAGAGAGAGAAGGGGAAGCAGACTCCCTGCTGAGCAGGGAGCCTGATGTCGGGCTTGATCCCAGGACCCTGAGATCATGACCTGAACTGAAGGCAGAGGCTTTAACTCACTGAGCCACCCAGGTGCCCCTATGGAGCCCTTTAATGTGCTAATTCATTTAACTCCTCTGCAGTAGGTATGATGATTATCATCATTCCCATTTGACAGATAAGGGAACTGAGGTCCCAAGAAGTTAGCTTGCTCAAGGACACAGAACTGGGAAGTAAAGGAACTGGGGTACAGCTTCAGACACTGTGTTCTTAATCATTATTACACTCTGCCATAGCATGTGACCGTCCTAGAGATGTCATTCGTGCGGTCGGCCAATCCTCAGCACCCAACTGTCTCTTTCAGGATCTTCCCTCCTGGAAGGAGTTTGGTAGTAAAACACCTGACTTCCCCCTCCCCACTTGGCAATAGCTGATTGGACTGGGGTGAGGCCCAGACCCAAGATAAATAAACCCGCAGGTGGAGTGGCATATTCCGAGGCGGCCTAAGAGAAGGTGACCCCAGAGAAGATTTTCTCACACTTGGGAACTGAAACCAGGGCATGCTGGGGAATTCATCAGTCAATCACAGGAGCAGAAGCTAAAAGGTCACCATGTGGGTCGGCCATGAGTAAGCAGAAGTTATGAGGGAATAGAAAGGATGAATGAAATAAATAAGCAGAGGATGTAGTCACCAGGGAAAGAAGACAGCAGATTGCCCAGGAGTGAGGGAGAAGCCACAAGAGAGGTCTCCGGCTCTTGAGGCCTGGGCTCCTTTCTGCCTCTTGTGGCCCAGCGAGGCCCCAAGCCTGTCTTCTGATTGTCCCACATGGGACCTACAGTTGGCTTCACTGAGGAATAACTGTTTCCTTCCACTTCAAAAGTCCCAACTCAGCTGAAGGTATTGTCGGCAGAAAGAGGGACAACAAGAGGAGGAGGGGCTACGGAAGATGTCCATGGGGGCTCTGAAAAGTTCTGACACATTCTTGGAAATCTAGAAGGCCACCTGTATGCGTAGATCTGTGCTCTTGCCCAGGAAAGGCTTGAGGAAGCCCTAATCTCTCAGCTCAGGCTGACTTTGAGACTCTGGGCAAATAGGAAGTGAAGGCTGAGGCAGAATTGTCAACCACCTGGTTGGGTGTTGAAAGTGTGTCTTTTTTTTTTTTTTAAGATTTTATTTATTTATTTGACAGAGAGAGACACAGCTAGAGAGGGAACACAAGCAGGGGGAGTGAGAGAGGGAGAAGCAGGCTTCCTGCCGAGCAGGGAGCCCAATATGGGGCTCGATCTCAGAACTCTGGGATCATGACCTGAGCCGAAGGCAGTTGTTTAACCAACTGAGCCACCCAGGTGCCCCAAAAGTGTGTCTTTTTTTTTTTTTAAAGATTTTATTTATTTGCCAGAGAGAAACACAGCCAGAGAGAGAACACAAGCAGGGAGAGTGAGAGAGGGAGAAAAGCAGGCTTCCTGCCGAGCAGGGAGCCCAATATGGGGCTCGATCTCAGAACTCCGGGATCATGCCCTGAGCCGAAGGCAGTTGCTCAACCAACTGAGCCACCCAGGCGCCCCTCCAAAAGTGTGTCTTAACACACCCACAGAACCCGCTGGCAATGACTGGGGGACTTCCTGCCTCCAGACACTTGAGGAAATCTCTATCCATTCATTAGCTGATCGCTAAGCTGGTGAGCAGAGCCGTCAATGGCTACTCGGGACAAAGAGTATACCATATAGAATCAGTTCAGATGTAAGCAACAAGGATAAACAGCAGCAAAAACTAACCCTGGGTCAAGGAAGACGCCGATTTCCAGAATTGTCACATTAAGTTTCAAGTGTCCAGGGACCCTGGGTGGCTGAGCCGGTAAAGCCTCTGCCTTCAGCTCAGGTCATGGTCCTGTAGTCCAGGGATCTTAATATCTCACGTGCTGAAAATAGTTCATAATAACAAGCTAAAGGAAAACAGAATGCTACTACACACCAATGAGAATGGCTACAATGAAAAAAACTGACAATGCCAAGTGCTAACAAGAATACGGAGCCACTGGTGGTCTCATACCCTGCTGGTGGGAATGTCACATGTTTAGCAGCTCTGGAAAATGGTCTGGCACTTTCTCAGCAATGCAAACATAGAATTACCATTGATTTGGCTATTCTGCTCTTTAAAAAAAAAAGATTTTATTTATCTATTTGACAGAGATCACAAGTAGGCAGAGAGGCAGACAGAGAGAGAGGAGGAAGCAGGCTTCCCACTGAGCAGAGAGCCCGATGAGGGCCTTGATCCCAGGACGCCCAGCTATTCTGTTCTTATTCACCAAGAGAAATGGGTAATTGAGAAAGGAGGCCGCTCAAAGTCTTGTATACAAATGTTTCCTGCAGCTTTATTCATAATAGCTTTAAAAGAAGTGCAAATGGGGGCGCCTGGGTGGCTCAGTTGGTTGGGCGACTGCCTTCGGCTCAGGTCATGATCCCGGAGACCAGGGATTGAGTCCCAAATCAGGCTCCCTGCTCAGCGGGAGGCCTGCTTCTCCCTCTCTCACTCCCCCTGCTTGTGTTCCCTCTCTGGCTGTGTTTCTCTCTGTCAAATAAATAAAATCTTAAAAAAAAAAAAAAAAGAAGTGCAAATGGTACAAATACCCATTGACAGGTGAATGAAAAAAAATGGTGGCATATTCAATACAGTGGAATACTAGTCATCAGTGAAAAGGGATGAACTATTTCTGCACACGACAGCATCGATAATCTCAAAATACACGCTGAAGGAAAAAAAGCAAGACACAGAAGGGTCCACACTGTAGGATTCCATCGATATGAAACTATAGAAGGACGAATCTGTTCTCCAGTGACAGCAAGCAGATCGATGGCTGCCTGGGGATTCAGGTGGCATTGGGAAGGGACACAGCTGAACTTTTTTGGGGTAATAAAATCTTCTATACCTTGATTGTGGTAGTGATTGTATATGTGCATATATTTGTCAGAACTCATCAAAATGATACAGTTAAGTCAAACTAGGTTTTTTAATTAATTTTAAAAAAATTTTAATTTTAATTTGTTTTTATTTTTTAAAGATTATTTATTTATTTGACACAGAGACAGAGATCACAGGCAGGCAGAGAGGCAGGCAGAGAGAGAGGAAGAAGCAGGCTCTCTGCTGAGTAGAGAACCCGAGGCGGACCTCAACCCCAGGACCCTGAGATCATGACCCGAGCCGAAGGCAGAGGCTTTAATCCACTGAGCCACCCAGGCGCCCTTTTTTAATTTTTTAAAAAGATTTTATTTATTCATTTGACGCAGAGAGAAAGCAAGCACAAGCAGGGCAAGCAGCAGAGGGAGAGGGAGAAGCAGGCTCTCTGCCAAGCAAGGAGCCTGATGCGGGGTCGATCCCAGGACCCCAGGATCATGACCTGAGCTGAAGAAAGATGCTTAACGGTCTGAGCCACCCAGGCACCCCAATGAAACTAGTTTTTAAAAATGAACACGGGGCACCTGGGTGACTCAATCGGTTAAATGTTTGACTAGTGATTTTGGCTTAGGTCGCAATCTCACAGGTGGAGGGATCCAGTCCCATGTATGGTTCCCCACTCAGCTGGGAGTCTGCCGGGCATTCTCTCTCTCCTTCGCCCTCTGCCCCTTCCCCTGCCCACAGGCACCTGCGGGCAGGTGTACTCTCACTCTCTCTCTAAAATAAATAAATATTTAAAATTTTTTAAAAAAGAACGCAGAGGGGCACCTGGCTGGCTTAGTCGGTAAAGCAGGTGACACTTGATCTCCGGAGTTGTGAGTACGAGCTTCACCTTGGGTGTAGACATTATGTAAAAAAAAAAACTTAAAAAAAAAAAAAGGAGGGAAATTACGAAATGCCTCAGAGATGGCTGACAAGGGTGTGTTCAAGGGCACAGGTCCTGGGTGAGGCTCGGGAAGAGGCACTGCCACCCCCATGGCCTCTGAATCAGGAAGGACCAGAAAGGCGATGATGACCCACGAGTGAGCAGAGAGTTGGCCAGACCTCGGTGGGGGAGGAGGCCGGGCTTTGTTATCTTTGTACCCAACTGTGCTGTGGGCTCCCGGGGCCAGGGCAGAAGCAGGCGGCTTTGAACATGCTGCTGGGAGAGGCAGGAAGCCCGCCACCTGGTCCAAGGCTTGTCACACATTAAAGCGGGAGCTCATTAATCAGTAATGAGGCCCGGCCGTGTGTTTATGGATTTTACCCTAGCAACCTGGGGGCAAGGCGGAGGGAGAAACATTTCAAATGTCAGTGCCCTCCCAGCTTCCTGGACCGCTGCGCAGCCCCTGAGGCCTGGTCCGTGTCCCCCACCCCTACCATCCCCCCCAGCGGGTGCTGTTCATCGGGGCCTCTGCTCATGTGTCTCTCAGCCGCTGGGCACTTGGCCACCTCAGTCCCCCTCCGTGTCGTGTCCCCTCCCCCGCCCCCAATGTTGGGGGGTGTGCGGTGGCTCTGCTGACTGCCAGCCTGGAGTCCTCTCTGTTCAGGGAGGAGAAGCGTCACCAGCACCTCCCCTTCTGTCTGCTCCCCGCCTCTGTCATCTCCAGGGATTTCCGGGTAAGCAGACCTCCTCCCTCCTCCCAAGAAGGGAAACTCTCCCCTGAGGTGACTTTCAGCCAGCACAGGCCCTTTTCCTGGTAATCCATTACCTTACATCCTGCTCTGTTGGAGTTTTTCATCTTTAATTATCTTGTGATGACAAAATTACATGCTCTCTGGAAGACAAACAAGGTGGAAATGTATAATCCTCTGTGCTTCCACCGTCCAGAAATAACCCGTGCTTGCTCTGGTTTATAGTCCTCAGGGTGCATGTGATCTTACGTAGGAGAATGCATTAATTTTCTTTTCTGCGTTTTAGTTTTTATTGTGCTAAAATACACAAAATATCAAACATTTTTAGAATGTAAAATGTAAAGTATTAATGTTATACAATTTCAAATTTTTACTTTATCATTTAAACCATTTTTCAATTAAAAATTTTTAAAAAGATTTTATTTATTTGTGAGAGAGCATGAGTAGGGGAAGGAGCAAAGGGGCAGGGCCAAGCAGATGCTGGACCTATGGCTTGATTCCAGGACCCTGAGATTAAGAACTGAATTGAAGCCAGATACTTAACTTAGCCACCCAGGTGCCCCCATTTTGGCAATTTTTTTTAAAATTTAATTTTATTTTTTTAAGATTGTATTTATTTATTTGATAGAGAGAAACACAGCTAGAGAGGGAACATAAGCAGGGGGAGTGAGAGACGGAGAAGCAGGCTTCCCGCTGAGCAGGGAGCCCCATGTGGGGCTGGATCCTGGGACTCCAGAATCATGACCTGAGCTGAAGACAGTCGCTTAACCAACTGAGCCACCCAGGCGCCCCCATTTTGGCAATTTTTTTTTTTTTGAGAGAGGGAACACAAGCAAGGAGAGTGAGAGAGGGAGAAGCAGGCTCCCCGCGGAGCAGGCAGCCTGATGCGGGCTCGATCCCGGGTCTCCGGGATCATGACCTGAGCTGAAGGAAGTTGCTTAACCAACTGAGCCACCCAGGCGCCCCCATTTTGGCAATTTTTAAAAAAATATTTTATTTATTTATTTGACAGAAAGAGAGAGAGCGTGAGAGCACAAAGCAGGGGGAGCAGCAGGCAGAGGGAGAGGGAGAAGCAGGCTCGCTGCTGAGCAGAGCCCTCATCCCTCAATGTGGGTGGGACTCCATCCCAGGACCCCGGGGAACAGGACCTGAGCCCAAGGCAGATGCTTAATTGCCTGAGCCACCCAGGTGCCCCCCATTTTGTCCATTTTTTAAGCACATTCACATTGTTGTGGAACCATCACCACCACTAGTCTCCAGAACTTTCTTATCTTCCCAAACTGAAACTTTGTCTCAATTAAACAGTAACTCCGCATACCCCCTTCCCCCAGCCCCTAGCACCCAGAGACTGTGTCTCTGTGACTTTGGCTACTCTAGGGACTTCCTCTAAGTAGAATCCTACAATATTTGTCCTTTTTAAAAAATTTTTTTATTTATTTGGGGCGCCTGGGTGGCTCAGTTGGTTGAGCGACTGCCTTCGGCTCAGGTCATGATCCTGGAGACCCGGGATCGAGCCCCACATCAGGCTCCCTGCTCGGCGGGAAGCCTGCTTCTCCCTCTCTCACTCCCCCTGCTTGTGTTCCCTCTCTGGCTGTGTTTCTCTCTGTCAAATAAATAAAATCTTTTTTAAAAAAGTTTTTATTTATTTAACTTATCTCTGCCCAGTGTGGGGCTTAAAATCAAAATGCTAAAATCGAGTCATAAGCTCCTCCAACTGAGCCAGCCGGGTGCCCCTTATTTGTCCTTTTATGTCTGGTTTATTTCACTTAATATAATGTTTTCAAATTTCTTTTTTTTTAAGATTTTATTTATTTGAAAGAGAGAGAGAGAGAGAGAGCACAAGCAAGGGGATGAAAGAGGGAGAGGGAGAAACAGACTCTCCTGCCGAGCAGGGAGCCCAATGTGGAGCTTGATTCCAGGACCCTGGGATCACGACATGAGTCAAAGGCACACACCCAACCAACTGAGCCGCCCAGGGTGCCCCATGTTCTCAAATTTCATCCATGTTGTAGCATGTCAGAATGTTATTCCTTTTTAAGGCTGAATGATAATTCCATTATATGGCTAGACCACATTTTGTTTATCCATATTCATCCAATAATGGGCATTAGGGTTGTTTCCACAGATGTATTCTTATATATAAGACTACACCCTTTTTTTTTTTTAAGATTTTGTTTATTTATTTGTCAGAGAGCGCGAGTGGCAGGCAGAAGGGAAGCATGTTCCTCCCTGAGCAGGGGGCCTGATGTGGGGCTCGATCCCAGGACCCCAAGATTATAACCTGAGCCGAAGGCAGACATTTAACCATCTGAACCACCCAGGCGTCCCACAAGAATATGTTTTGGGGTGCCAGGCTGGCATAGTCGGTGGAGCATGTGACTTTTGATCTCAGGGTCCTGAGTTCGAGCCCCAGCTTGCGTGTAGAGGTTACTTAAAAAAGAAGTTAAAAAAAAAAAGAATATATTCTTATATGAGAGAATGTCAGTTAATCCTGTTGATTCTCTCTCTCAGCCCAATCTAGTTTTTACACAGAAGAGATCAGTTGTCATGCCTTCTCTCCTTCCATGTCTATAATCTTTTTTTTTCAAAGATTATTTGAGGGACGCCTGGCTGGCTCAATCGTTGGGCATCTGCCTTTGGCTCAGGTCATGATCCTGGAGACCCAGGATCGAGCCTCACATCGGGCTCCCTGCTCCACAGGAAGCCTGCTTCTCCCTCTTTTACTCCCCCTGCTTGTGTTCCCTCTCTAGCTGTGTTTCTGTTGAATACATAAATAAAATATTTTTTAAAAAAAGATTATTTGAGAGAGAGAGAGAGAGAGCACCCTCACATGTTTGCCCAAGCAGGTGGTGGGGAGGGGCAGAGGGAGAGTGAGAATTGGGCTCTACACTGAGCAGGGAGCCCAATGTGGGGCTCAATCCCAGGACCCTGGGATCATGACCTGAGCTGAAGGCACATGCTTAAGCAACTGAGCCACCCAGGTGCCCGTCCATGTCCATAAACTATAATCAGATGCCATCCTAGGCAAAGCCCTTCTGATATTCTGTACCCTTTAGTGCTTTTGCCTCTGTGCCTTTGTCCCACTGACTTTGCTTTTCTTCTAGCAGTTTCTATTGGCTAAAACTCTTTCTGTGCTCCCCTGCTTCGCCAATCCCTTCTTGGCCTTCTCCAACTAGTCCAACTCTCCCCTTGTTTTTTCCACAACAGCACTTTATAAGGCAGCACATCATTTACTTGATTTTTGTATGTTATGACTTCCTGATTAATGGTAGGCTCACCTTGAAGATGTGATTATTGTCTCTGCCTTCTCTGTACTCTAAGTTCAATACTGCGCATACTGAGTTATGGAGGATCCTGAGAGCCTGGAAAACAAGTTCGACTCAGTTTTTTTTTTAAATTTTATTTATTTGACAGAGAGAAACACAGCCAGAGAGGGAACACAAGCAGGGGGAGTGAGAGAGGGAGAAGCAGGCTTCCCGCCAAGCAGGGAGCCTGATGTGGGACTCGATCCAGGGTCTCCGGGATCATGACCTGAGCCGAAGGCAGTCGCCCAACCAACTGAGCCACCCAGGTGCCCCTCGACTCAGTTTTAAAGGGACTACTGTAAGCATGGCAGTGACAAAACCAAGACATATTTTATGCAAATCTGTGTTTCCCACGGTGGGGGGAAGAAAACTAAAGCAAATGTCCTTTGTAAGCCATAAGAACTGTGGTTTTTCTCTCCACATCTGGTTAACACCCCCATCTCAATATATGGACAATACACATTTACCGCACACTTGGGGTTGGCATTCAGAATCAGGAGTACAAAGTCATTATATGGGAACTTGCGGCACAGGACTTGGATAGGAGCCAGAAGGGTGGAGAGGGGAGGTGCTGGAAGAGATTTGAAAATCATAGGCGATCACTATGAAAAACTTCATGCCAGTAAATTTGGAAAATTAAGTGAAAGAGACAATCTCGTAGATGTAAAGTCACAAGATCAATTCAAAAAGAAATGGAATGTCAGAATAAATCAATAACCTCTTAAAAAAATGAAAGAGAAAGTAAAAATTCTCTCCCAGGGCCCACTGTAACCCTCCACAAAAGAAAGAGTAGGAAGAAGGAAGGTGGGAAGGAATGGGGGAGGGAGGGAGAGAGGGGACCACCAACTTCAGATACTTTTCATGGATGTGTTCTACTCCATTTTCAGAAAAGGAAATCCTTATATAAAGTGTTACATAAAATAGAAGGGGAAACTGTTCAGCTCATTTTATGGAGCTATTAGAATCTTGATCTCCAAACCAGATAAGTACACTAACAAGAGGAGGAAATTGACTAGACTCATCTATGAGCACAAATTCCAAAATTTTGAATAAAATATTAGCAGGTTGAATGCAGCAGTATATAAGACACTAAAACATTATGGCTAAGCAGAGTGATTGCAGGCATGCAAGGATGGTTCAACATCAGCAAATCTATTATGGAATTCAGTGTTGACAGAAGAAAGAAGAAAGAAGAGTGCGGTCATCAAAAGACAGAGTTAAGGTTTATCTCTGTTCTGCCATTAACCAGCTGTATAACCTTTCCCCAGCCTCCCACCCACTTCTGATGGGACTCTTAGGAGGGGCTCTTCACTGAGAGGGGGACCACAGCTTTGAGAAGCAGCCTGTTCCTCTCCCTGTGCCACTTTATTCACCTGTGAAATGGGGAAATAGTCTATCATTGTATAAGCTTCGTGAAAGGAACATGATAGAGTCAAACAAAACAGAAGGGCAAAAACTGCTGTGTAGCTAGGCACCTGTTGAGCAATTGTGGGTATCCATGGTGCTGGTGGGCTCCTCAGAGGAGATCAGGCCCACAGTACCACCCTGTGGCTTGTTGGGAAACACATAAAAGGTATAGGTACCTATGGGGCCAGCGGACTGCAGACAAGAAACAAATTTGGACTAAATACAGTGATGGAGGGGCACCTGGGTGGCTCAGTTGGTTGAGCGACTGCCTTCGGCTCAGGTCATGATCCTGGAGTCCCAGGATCGAGCCCCACATTGGGCTCCCTGCTCGGTGGGAAGCCTGCTTCTTCCTCTCTCACTCCCCCTGCTTGTGTTCCCTCTCTCACTGTGTTTCTCTCTGTCAAATAAATAAAATTAAAAAAAAATACAGTGATGGATGATGGAAGTACATGCTACCACCCGAAGTAGTTTTCCTTCTTTCTTTCTTTTTAACTTTTTTTTTTTAAAGTTTGTTTGTTTGTTTAAGTAATCTCTACACCCAACATGGGGCTTGAACTCATGATCCTGAGGTCAAGAGTCACATGCTCTTCTCACTGAGCCAGCCAGATGCCCCTGAAATTGTTTTCAAAATAAAACTGAATCAGGGGCGCCTGGGTGGCTCAGTCTGTTGAGCATCTGCCTTCTGCTCAGGTCAAAATCCCAGGGTCCTCGGATCTAGCCCCTTGTCAGGCTCCCTGCTGAGAGCGAGCCTGTTCTCCCTGCTACTACTCTCTCTGTCTCAAATAAATAAGATCTTAAAAAAAAAATAAAAAACAAAACCTGAATCTGATCGAGCCTCTAGATCTGCATTGTTCAAATATGGTAGTCACGGTCATATGTGGCTATTTATGTTTAAGTGAGTCAAAATTACATAAAATTAAAAATCCAATTCCTCAGTCATGCTAGCCTCATCTCAAATGGTCAGTACTCACATGTAGTGAATGGCTGCCATATTGGACAGTATAGATACAAAACATTTCTGTCATTATAGAAAGTTCTACTGGATGGCACTGGTCTAGCTCAAACTACCAATTTACAGGGAATGCAGAGGAAAAAGGAACATGTCAAATCACACCATGAGGATGCACTAAGCAACCTTCAGACTATGGGAATTTTTTTTTTTTAAGATTTTATTTATTTGACAGAGAGAAACACAACCAGAGAGGGAACACAAGCAGGGGGAGTGAGAGAGGGAGAAGCAGGCTTCCCGCCGAGCAGGGAGCCCGATGTGGGACTCGATTCCGGGTCTCCAGGATCATGACCTGAGCCGAAGGCAGATGCTTAACCAACTGAGCCACCCAGGCGCCCCGGGAATTTTTTTTTAAGATTTATTTATTTATTTGTTTGAGAGAGAGAGAAAGAGCATGAGCAGGGGGAGGGGCAGAGGAAGAAGCAGATTCCCTGCTGAGCAGGGAGCCCAACGCAAAGCTCAATCCTGGGACTACAGGATCATGACCCAAACCAAAGGTAGCACCTAATGGACTGAGCCACCCAGGTGCCCCACAGACTATGGGAAATTCTTATGGACAAATTATCCCAATTTCTTCAACAACAACAACAAATTACAAGAAAAAAATGAAATAGAGAGTAAATGTCGAGACTAACAGACTTAAGAAACATGCCACCAATAGGACTTGTTTGCATCTTCATTCAAACAAACTAATGATTTTGTATAAATCCAGTTAGGGAAATGTGAGCACTGAATAAATGGTTGATGTAACTATTGTTATGGGGGGTGTTAATGGTGTTGCAGTTATGTTCTTTTATAAAAATCTTTAACTCTTGGGATGCCTGGATGGCTCAGTCAGTTGAGTGTCTGCCTTCGACTCAAGTCATGATCTTAGAGTCCTGGGATCAAGTCCCACATCGGGCTCCCTGCAATCAGTGGGGAACCTGCTCTGCCTGCTGCTCCCCCCTACTTATGCACGCTCTCTCTCTCTGACAAATAAATAAATAAAATCTTAAAAAAAAAGTCTCCAACTCTTTGGAGCACCTGGCTGGCTCAGTTGGTGGAATATGTTTCTCTTGATCTTGGGGTTATGAGTTCGAGCCTCATGTTGGGTGTAGAGATTACTTAAAAAACTAAAGTCTTGGAAAAAAAAGTCTTTAAGGACACCTGGGTGGCTCAGTTGTTGGGCGTCTGCCTTCGGCTCGGGTCATGATCCCAGGGTCCTGGGATCAAGCTCTGCGTGGGTTCCCTTCTTGTCAGGAGGCATGCTTTTCCCTCTCCCAGTCCCCCTGTTTGTGTTCCCTCTCTTGCTGTCTTTCTCTCTGTCAAATAAATACATAAAATCTTTAAAAAAAAAACTTTAACTTTTAGAGATACATTTTGATAAATCTGTGGATGAAATGGTATGCTGAGATTTGTTTCAAAGCATTCTAGGGGTGGGGAAGTGGGTAAAGGAATAGGGAAGAGATTGGCCATGAATAGATACTTTTAAATTTGGGTGATAAGTACTAAGGGTACCCAGATATCTGGTCAAACATTATTCTGGGTGTGTCTGTGCATGGTTCTAGATGAGATTAACATTGGTAGACTGAGGAAAGGAAATTGCCTGCCCCAGTGTGGGTGGGCCTCATCCAATCAGTTGAAGGCCTGAGTAGAACAAAAAGGCTGAGGAAGAGGGAACTCCTCCTGCCTGATTGCCTTAAAACTGGGACATTGTTTTTCTTCCTGTCTTTGAACTGTAACTAAAACATCAACTCTTCCTGGGTGTCAGAACTGCTTTCATTCAGACTGAAACTACACCATCGGCTCTCTGGGTCTTCAGCTTGTCAGCTGCAGACCTTGGGACTTATCAGCCTCTATAACTGCATGAGCCAATTCTTTGTAATGAATCTCTTTATATATGCACACATCCCATTGGATCTGTTTCTCCGGAGAACCCTGACGAATATACTCGATAAATAAACCCCATTACTGGATAAATACTCCTGTGGGCCCTGTAATTTTTCTGCACAGCCCGAGGCAATAGATGGCCTTTAGTCCCTCCAAGTCACAAGTACAGCTTCTCTTCTATAATTAGAATATCCAGTCCAAGATAATCATACCTCCTCATACCCCCTGGCTCAAGCCTGCTTCTGGTTGGAATCCTCTAGCAGTAAGTAGGCGTGGCTGGCTTCCTGTCTAGTTCTCTACCTTACACTTCCCCTCCCCTCCCCCACCTCTAGCTTCTCAGAGGTGAGATTGAGTGGAGGGTGGAGGAGTGATGTCTTTCAAGACCTGTCGCTCTCTGCTCTCTGAGTCTGGCCAGCGTCTAAGGCTGATTCTTTCTCCCTTGAGAGTTTTCGTGGGCTGTTCAAAGAGTCTCACTACTGTCGTCCTCTCCCGAGGTTGTGGATACAGAGGTGGGCCTCCCTCAGCCCTGAGCATTGGGCACTACCCTCCAGCTTCTTTATGTGCTCTCACCTCCTGCCCCCCCACCCCAGAAGCCCTCGTGGGCCGTCTCTAAGACCACCCCAAGGAGGCTGTCTCCTTTAGGGCCAAGAAAACACGGAGACGGCCTTTCTCCCAACAGGCTCTGGAAGGGTAGGCTGATGCAATGTGATCTTGCCCCTTCTCTCAGCCATCATGACAGTGAGCTTGCTGTCATTTGCCCTTTAGAAGTCTTGGGTTCGAGGGACGCCCGGGTGGCTCAGTCAGCGAAGCTTCTGACTCTTGATTTTGGCTTAGGGCATGATCTCAGGGTTGTGAGAAGGAGCCCCACGTCAGACTCTCCTGCTCCTTCCTCTGCTCTTGCTCTATCAAAATAAATAAATCTAAAAAAAAAAAAAAAAGAAAGAAAGAAAAAAGAAAAGAAAAGAAAAAGAAGTCTTGTGTGGGAGCAGACCCCACTCCAGAGCCTACTTTGGTGTTTGTTTTCTTTTTAAGACTTTATTTATTTATTTGACAGAGAGAGAGATCACAAGTAGGCAGAGAGGCAGGCAGAGAGAGAGGAGGAAGCAGGTTCCCCGCTGAGCAGAGAGCCCGATACAGGCCTCGATCCCAGGACCCCGAGATCACGACCTGAGCTGAAGGCAGAGGTTTAACCCACTGAGCCACCCAGGCGCCCCTGCTTCAGCGTTCTTGAGTGTGGAGCTGACATCACTCACTCTGGCCCTACGCTTCTTTGTGGCTGGGTGGGCAGTGGGGGCTAGGGAGACCCGCTGTGGCATTTTTTTTTTTTAAGATTTTTATTTATTTGACAGAGAGAAACACAGCCAGAGAGGGAAGTGAGCAAGCAGGGGGAGTGAGAGAGGAAGAAGCAGGCTTCTCGCCAAGCAGGGAGCCCGATGTGGGGCTCGATCCCGGGTCTCCAGGATCATGACCGGAGCCGAAGGCAGTCGCTTAACCAACTGAGCCACCCAGGTGCCCCCAAAATTCACTTTTTTAAAAAAGATTTTATTTATTTATTTGACAGAGAGATCACAAGCAGGCAGAGAGAGAGAGAGGAGGAAGCAGGCTCCCTGCTGAGCAGAGATCCTGATGTGGGCCGTGATCCCAGGACCCTGAGATCATGACCTGAGCTGAAGGCAGAGGCTTAACCCACTGAGCCACCCAGGCGCCCCCTCCTTTTTTTAAGATTTTATTTATTTGACAGAGAGAAACATAGCGAGAGAGGGAACACAAGCAGGGGGAGTGAGAGAGGGAGAAGCAGCCTTCATGCCAAGCAGGGAGCCCAATGCAGGGCTTGAACCTGGGACTCCAGGTTCATGACCTGAGCCAAAGGCAGAGGCTTAACCACTGAACCACCCAGGCACCCCCACCTTTTTAAAATTTTTTTTCTTTCTGTTTGTTTTTTTTCTTTTTGTTGACCATTTCCTTTGTAAATCTGCAGATGTATATGCCAATTTGGCACCTCACCCTGAGAGTTCATATTTACTGTCGCTTAGTAACTGTGTAGAAGCTTCCATTCTCGTATCCTGTTACACATCAAACATTCAGCCCGGCGTTCCTTTTCTGGGAAACAATGGCATCTAGTTTTTTTCTTTTGGCTCTGCAACACGATTTCCAGTTCTCCTGCCATCCTGGTCACATCTCCCCCTCACCCCCTCATCCCCAGGCCCTGTTCGGAGCTGGCTCACTCACATCAGCCTGAAACCATGCCCACTCCCTGCTCACTGCTGGTGACAACAATGAGGCCCGCATACTTTGCAGCTATAAATGCAGCCCTGATATGCCCATGTTAACAGCCACGTCACCTGGCTACTTGGGCAGTAACTCCCCATGCCTGTTTCCTAATGCCTTCTGGACATTTCCACTTGGATGCCTGCAAGCTCCTCAGATGAGCAAATCTGCAGCAGCTCATTACGTCCTCCCACTGGCTCTGTCATGTATTTGTGGTCTTGGTGGATGGAGTCATCCAACAGTGTCCTGAGCAAGTCACCTCAGACACTTTCCTAAGGTTCCTGACTTCTCCCCTGCCCTTCCCATCCACCTATCCCCAGACCCTCTGCAGACCCTCTGTGTTTTAAGGCTCAAACATCTCTCTGTCCCCATTGCCTCCTTTGACCTCCCTCCTGTCTCTAGTTCGCTTTCTCTTTTTCTTTTTTTTTTTTTAAGATTTTTTATTTACTTGACAGAAACACAGCTAGAGAGGGAACACAAGTGGGGGAGTGAGAGAGGGAGAAGCAGGCTTCCCAACGAGCAGGGAGCCCGATGTGGGGCTCGATCCCAGGACCCTGGGATCATGACATGAGCCGAAGGCAGACGCTTAACGACTGAGCCAACCAGGCATCCCCCCTTTTTAAAGATTTTATTTACTTATTTGACACACAGAGAGAGATCACAAGTAGGCAGAGAGGCAGGCAGAGAGAGAGGAGGAAGCAGGCTCCCTGCCGAGCAGAGAGCCCGATGCCGGCCTCGATCCCAGGACCCTGAGATCATGACCTGAGCCAAAGGCAGAGACTCTAACCCACTGAGCCACCTAGGCGCCCACCCCCCACCCCTTTAAAAAAATTTTTAACTACTCTGTGTACTCAATGTGGGGCTCGAACTTATAACCCTGAGATCAAGAGTTGTGTGCTCCACAGACTGAGCCAGCTAGGCAGCGCTTGATCAGCAAGCTTTTGGTTCATGAGCAAGAGAAAACATCTTAACAAATTGGCCTTAACAACCTTCCTCAGCCTCTGTCTGTGCTCACACATGAGGCCCATGCCCAAGGCCTTCGTCCCAGGTCAATGCCTCGAGTCTTGTGGGACCATAGTTTGAAGCTCTAGGTCCCTCTTCATTTCTGCCACTAAGTCCCTGGATTCCAGGCTCTGACAATAACCTGGTGACTGTGGTTTTCCAGTCCTTTCCAGTTACTACTTTCTGTTCTCCTCATTTTATTCTCACATTGAGTCAGATTGCTCAACAATGACTGCCTGCTATTCATTTTCAAAGTCTCAGGATCCTGCTGGCTACATCCAAATAATAGTCATGTGAGTACATACTCCCCAATGCCCTGGGAGCATCGAGTGGCCATGGTCCTTTACAAGGTTGCACAGTAGCCTCCATGCTTCACTCTCAGTACCCAGCTTTGAGGACAGGATTCTGGAACACTGTGATCTTCTCCACCCACACTTCTCAGTTGATGTCATCCTGAGACACTAACCTTGGGGCACTTTCAAAGTACCTGCATGGGTCCATGGATCTGCAGAGGCTCATGACCAGGCCCAGCCTATTCTTTTTTTTTTTTTTTAAGATTTTATTTATTTATTTGACAGAGAAAGAGATCACAAGTAGGCAGAGAGGCAGGCAGAGAGAGAGGAGGAAGCCGGCTCCCTGCTGAGCAGAGAGCCCAATGTGGGCCTCAACCCCAGGACCATGGGATCATGACCTGAGCCAAAGGCAGAGGCTCTAACCCACTGAGCCACCCAGGCGCCCAGCCCAGCTTATTCTTGGGGCAGCCAAGGGGACATTGGCGCCACTGGAGCCATAATGACCAAATCCACAGGGTGGATGTCACCCAGACTGTCGATGGACCATTCCTCCACCTTTTTAAATTAAAAAAAAAAAAGATTTTATTTTTTTATTTGACAGAAAGAAACACAGCTAGAGAGGGAGCACAAGCAGGGGGAGTGAGAGAAGGAGAAGCAGGCTTCCTGCTGAGCAGGCAGCCTGATGTGGGGCTCAATCCCACGTCTCTGGGATCATGACCTGAGCCAAAGGCAGACGCTTAATGACTGAGCCACCCAGCCACCCAGCCCCCCCCCTTTTTAAAGTAATCTCTGTGCCCAGTATGGGGTTTGAACTCACGACCTCCCAATCAAGAGTTGCATGTTATTTTGACTGAGCCAGCCACATGCCCCAGAGCTCTTAACTCTGGACCCTTTGGACTTCTAGGTGGCGAATCTCCAGAATTTCTCTTAAAATCGGATGATGGGTATTTGTAGTTCTGGGGAGAAGGTTCACAATTTTCAGCAGATTCCCAAAGGGATTTGTGGCACAACTGTGGTTCAGAAAAGGAGAACAAAGGGGCCTTACAGAACTACCTGATTATAATAGTAATCTATATTCATCATAAAATTGGAAAATAAGAAGACCCCAAAGAGGGGCACCTGGATGGCTCAGTCAGTTAAACATCTGTCTTTGGCTCAGGTCATGATCCCAGGGTCCTGGGATCGAGCCCCACATGGGGCTCCCTACTCAGTGGGGAGTCTATTTCTCCTTCTGCCCCTCTCCACTCCCTGCCCCACCCCCACTTGTGTTCTCTCTCGTTCCTTCTCTCTGACAAATAAATAAATAAAATCTTTGGAAAAAAAGAAGACCACAGGGGCACCTGGGTGGCTCAGTGAGTTAAGCCTCTGCTGTCGGCCCAGGTCATGATCCCAGGAGGATCAAGCCCGGCATCCAGCTCCCCATTCGGTGGGAAGCCTGCTTGTCCCTCTCTCACTCCCCCTGCTTGTGTTCCCTCTCTCTCTGTCTCTCTCTCTCTGTGTCAAATAAATAAATAAAATCTTAAACAAAAAACAAAAAACAACAACACAAAGAAGACTCTGAAATCAGCCGTGACTGTAGTATATCTCCAGCCCTTTCTTTGTGCAAATGTAAGCACATATCATCCCTCTAAATCTACGCAAGAGGCTCCTTCATGACCTGCTTTTTTCTACCTATGAGGACATTTTCCCAGCTTATTAAATCTTTCTAGTACTTTAGGACTTAAACAACATCATAATGACCAATCACTCAGGTGCCTTGTTTATTTTACATTGCTTTCTGGGTTTTGTGGGGTTTGTTTTTGCTATAATGTGGTAAACATCCTCTTACATATGTTTAAAAATATTTTTGTTCTCTTTCAATACAATTCTAAAAGTGGAATTTTTTCCCTTATTCATTTATTTATTTATTTTTTTTTTTAGATTTAACTTCACTTAATTAATATAGAGTGTATTATTAGTTTCAGAGGTAGAGTTCAGTGATTCATCCGTCTTATATAACACCCAGGGCTCATTACATCACCTGCCCTCCTTAATGTCCATCACCCAGTTACCTCCTCCCCCAACTCCTCTCCACCAACCTTTATTTTGTTCCCTATGATTAAGAGTCTCTTACGGCTATTTCCCTCTCTGGTTTTGTGTTGTTTTGCTTTTACCCCCTTCCCCTATGATCCTCTGTTTTGTAAATTCCACCTATAAGTGAGATCATATGATAATTGTCTTTCTCTGTAGAAGTGGAATTTTTTAAAGTTTATTTATTTAAGTAATCTCTATACCCAACGTGGGGCCCAAACTCACGACCTCGAGATCAAGAGTCACAGGTTCTTTTGGTTGAGCCAGCCAGGTGCCCCTTAGAAGTGGAATTTTTAAATTAAAGGGTATAAACACTTTTATTTAAGGATTTTGAATATTGACACGTTACTCTCCATGAAGGTTGGTTGCAATTTATTCTTCACAGCAGCTTGTGAGAACGCTTATTCCCTTGCATCCTCTTGTGATCAATACTCACTGGGTGTTATCTTTTTTTTTTTTTTTTAAAGATTTTATTTATTTGACAGCGAGAAACACAGCGAGAGAGGGAACACAAGCAAGGGGAGTGAGAGAGGGAGAAGCAGGCTTCCTGCCGAGCAGGGAGCCTGACGTGGGACTTGATCCCGGGTCTCCAGGATCATGACCTGAGCCGAAGGCAGTTGCTTAACCAACTGAGCCACCCAGGCGTCCCTGGGTGTTATCTTTTGGGGAGACTTGGAGGGGGATATTTGCAATCTACTAGATGCAATACTGCATCTCAGCCTAGGTTGCACAGTTAACATTGCCTGAAAATTTTCTCCAGATATTGGCAACCCTCTGACAGGTGCTATTTAATAGAAGATGACTCTGCTCTTTGCCTGGTTAGGGGACCTGACACATGGTGACAGCTTAATTTCCGGGCGGTGATGAGAGTCCATGCGGCTGAATGATAGCAGGATAATATATTTGGTGGCTCTTTCCAAAGATTCCCTCACATCTCCAGCTTAAGTAAAAATTTCAATGTCCTGTGAACGTTTAAGAATTGTAGCTCATCCCAAAGTCTGGCCCCCACTCCGGCCCCGGCATGCCCCAATTTTCTGCATAATTTGAGGAGAAATTAGTGTGTCTGAATAAAACCATTCGTAATTAATAAACATCGGCATAAAGGCGTTTCTGGTTTTATGTAATAGACATGTCAGGGATCCCAGAAAGTTGTGAGTAACTGAAACCCTATTTCTAATTTCTGTAGGATTAACCCGAGGTGATTCTCTTTATAAAGGAAATAACATCTGTTGCAAATCTCCATTTTTGTCCAGCTGGAGCACTGACAGTCACCTAGTTGGCTTCCTGGGAGCCGAATGTGTGAACATTGTACTCAGAGCTCTGGGAGGGATGGGTTTTAGTCTTGGGTCTCAGTCCTGTCCCTCAGGGCTTTGCTGAGCAGTGTGGCAGAGTCCCAAGCAGGCTGGGTCTACTGTTTTCCCTCCTTCCTGCTAGGGGCCCCCTTGCTGTCAAAACTGTTTCCACTATCTCCTCAGCCTTTGGATACCAGCAGCTGAAGGGGCACAGCTGAGGGAAAGCAGATAAATAGGGAAAATGACCCCAGAGATCACCAGCCCCCACAGTAGTGTCCCCGAACTGGCCAGTAATGTTAACTGGCGGTTTCTGTTTATTTAAAAAAAATTTTTAAGGTTTTATTTATTTACTTTGAGAGAGAAAGCGAGAGAGAGCACAAGCAGGGGGAGTGGCAGAGGGAGAGGCAGAAGCAGACTCCCCACTGAGCAGGGAGCCAGCCCCTGGGGCTCCATCCCAGGACCCTGGGATCATGACCTCAGCCGAAGGCAGATGCTTAACTGACTGAACCATGCAGGCACCCTGGTAGTTTCTGTTTTAAATGGAAAATTGTTCCTCCAGGGAAATTCCTGACTTTCTCTGGTTTACAGTAAGGCTAAAGGTTTTGAGGGCTAGAGATAGCGATGTCACGCTAAGCAAAGCAACTTGGTCCTGAACCAACATGGAATGTTCCTTAAATCCCGCATCAGCTTTGCTTTTCAATACCTTCATGTAATGCAACCAACCCCAAGTTCATGATATAACTCCATGGAAGAAAGAAGCAAATGAGTGGGAGTCAGATACAAATGGGACATGTCCACAAAATGCCATTTTGAAGTTTGTGGTCTGGAGCTTGGAACGCTTTGTCCCAGCGAAAACTAGAGCAGTGTTTAAAGTGGGCATTAGGAGTGCCTGGGTGGCTCAGAGGGTTAAGCCTCTGCCTTTGGCTCAGGTCATGATCTCAGGGTCCTGGGATTGAGCCCCACATCAGGCTCTCAGGGAGCCTGCTTCCTCCTCTTTCTCTACCTGCCTCTCTGCCTATTTGTGATCTCTCCCCTCTGTCAAATAAATAAATAAAATCTTTAAAAAAATCATAACATGGTCATTAGGGGTGCCTGGGTGGTTCAGTCGTTAAGTGTCTTCCCTCTGCTCAGGTCATGATCCCGGAGTCCTGGGATCAAGCCCCGCATCGGGCTCCCTGCCCGGTGGGAAGCCTGCGTGTCCCTCTCTCACTCCCCCTGTTTGTGTTCCCTCTCTAACTGTGTTTATCTCTGTCGAATAAATAAAATCTTAAAAAAAAAAGAAGTGGTCATTAGATTCCTAGGTTAGACCTCAAAATTCTTTATGATTCATACTATGACTGAAATACCCATCACTTCTCATTAAAAATTATTAGGAAACAAAATGCGATTTTGCAATAATATTTTAAACACACAAAGTGGGGCCACCTGGGTGGCTCAGTTGGGTAAGCATCTGCTGCCTTAGTGGGATTGAGCCCTGCTTTGGGCCTCCTGCTCAGTGGGGAGTTGGCTTCTCCCTCTTCCTCTGCGTCCCCCACCCCCCCTCTAAAATAAACAAAAAAATCTTTTTTTAAAAAGATTTTATTTATTTATTTGACAGAGAGAAAAACAGCAAGAGAGGGAACACAAGCAGAGGGACTGAGAGAGGGAGAAGCAGGCCTCCTGCCGAGCAGGAAGCCCGATGTGGGGCTCGATCCCGGGTCTCCGGGATCATGACCTGAGCCGAAAGCAGTTGCCCAACCAACTGAGCCACCCAGGCGCCCCCCAAAAATCTTTTTTTTTTTTTTTAAGATTTTATTTATTTGACAGAGAGAAACACAGCCAGGGAGGGAACACAAGCAGAGGGAGTGAGAGAAGGAGAAGCAGGCTTCCTGCCGAGCAGGGAGCCCGATGTGGGACTCGATCCCAGGTCTCCGGGACCATGACCTGAGCCGAAGGCAGTCGCTTAACCAACTGAGCCACCCAGGCGCCCCCCAAAAAATCTTTTTAAAAAATAAAAAAATTGTGGTGCCTGGGTGGCTCAGAGGGTTAAGCCTCTGTCTTTGGCTCAAGTCATGATCTCAGAGTCCTAGGATCCAGGCCTGAGTTGGGCTCTCTGCTCAGCAGGAAGCCTGCTTCCTCCTCTCTCTCTGCCTGCCTCTCTGCCTACTTGTGATCTCTCTCTCTGTCAAATAAATAAATAAAATCTTTAAAAAAATAAAAAATAAAAACATGAAGGAAAAACAATTTCAGACCAGAAAATAACACAGGTTTTATTCACTTGAAACACTTTTAAAGTTTAAAAAAAAAGTTTAAAAAAAACCAGACTTACTAGAAAGTAGGCAAGCAGCAATTCACTTCGGGAAGATTTTTTTTTTTTAAGACTTTATTTATTTGACAGAGAGAAACACAGCGAGAGAGGGAACACAAGCAGGGGGAGTGAGAGAGGGAGAAGCAGGCTTCCTGTGGAGCAGGGAGCCTGATGTGGGGCTCGATCCAGGGTCTCCGGGATCATGACCTGAGCAGAAGGCAGTCGCTTAACCAACTGAGCCACCCAGGCGCCCCACTTCGGGAAGATTTTAACAGGTACTTCTGGGAACTCTCAACGGGCTTAGGACTTGAAGTCACAGGTTCTTTTCCCTAATTTTACCTCACAACTGAAGGCTTTCCTTCTTTTTTTCTAAAATACAGCCATAGCACTAAAACCACTCTGGTTTAACTTCAGCTGAGCCTGGTGGGGAGGAGGGTCAGGGCTTTGAATGTGGAATTAAAAGGGGGAGAGATTTTACTGGAGTGACTTGTGTACCAGTTGGAGAGAGGCTCTAGGAGATAAAGGAACAAGGTGAAAGAGGACAGAAGTGAAAAAAGATTGCCTGAGGGGGAATTACTTTGTGGCAAGGTGATAGATGGCAGTGAGAGAAAAGAATAGTCAGAGTAGAGAAGACTTGGGTTCACCAGTGTCCTGGGCCCGCAAAATGGCTCCGTTAGCACCTGAGAGCTTGGGTGCTGTCTCTAGAGTGTTGGATATGGATGGAAGGCACCATGTGTGTCTGGCCATTTACTTACGAGACCTGTTTTAATACCGCTGTTTGAAATTAAGAGCACGCCTGCTCTATAGTGCCAGATTGTCAGAGCTCATTGCCAAAGAGGCCCCCCCACCTCCCCACCCTTGCCCAGTGCACTGGTATTCATGCTCTTGGATCCTGGCTGACCCTGAGACTTGCATTTTGGCTGATAGAAAACGGTGGAATGGGGGCGCCTGGGTGGCTTGGTTGGTTTAGCGACTGCTTTCGGCTCAGGTCATGATCCTGGAGAC
The DNA here is from genome assembly GCA_004023965.1 of Spilogale gracilis. NCBI lineage: Eukaryota > Metazoa > Chordata > Mammalia > Carnivora > Mephitidae > Spilogale > Spilogale gracilis. Next base: position 53,206 of record PITA01006673.1, read on the forward strand.
CCGGGATCGAGCCCCACATCGGGCTTCCTGCTCGGTGGGAAGCCTGCTTCTCCCTCTCTCACTCCCTCTGCTTGTGTTCCCTCTCTTGCTGTGTTTCTCTCTGTCAAATAAATAAATAAAATCTTTAAAAAAAAAACAACAACAACCATATTAGTCTGTGTAATGGTCAAAGATTTACAAGTCTGATAGAACTAGGACGTGGTAGGGGCGCCTGGGTGGCTCAGTCATTAAGCGTCTGCCTTCAGCTCAGGTCGTGATCCCCAAGTTGCAGGATCGAGCCTCCCATTTGGGCTCCCTGCTTGGCGGGAAGCCTGCTTCTCCCTCTCTCAGTCCCTCTGCTTGTGTTCCCTTTCTAGCTGTGTTTCTCTTTGTCAAATAAATAAATAAAATCTTAAAAAAAAAAAAAAGAAAAGAAAACGGTGGAATGACACTGTGTGACTTCCAAGGCTAGATCCTAATGAGTCTTGTAGCTACCACCTGGGGCTCCAGGAACATGTGCTCTGGGGGAAGCCAGACGCGATGCTGGCTTCGAGAAGGCCACATACTATGTCGCAGACTGTGACTGCGTTGTAAGGGGGCCCACAGCGGCTTTCTAACCACTCCAGCCCAGGTGCAGACATGCGAGTGAAGAAGATTCAGGTAAGTGCGGCCTTATCCACCATCGGACTGCAACCAAACTCAGAACCTCAAAAAAAACTGTACCTCTGAGTCTGTTATCCCCCAGAAGTATGAGGAATAGTAAATGCATGGCTGTTGTTGTTTTAAAGATTTTATTTATTTATTTGTCAGAGAGAGAGATCACAAGTAGGCAGAGAGGCAGGCAGAGAGAGCAGAGGAAACAGGCTCCTTGCTGAGCAGAGAGCCAGATGTGGCCTCGATCCCATGACTCTGGGATCATGACCTGAGCTGAAGGCAGAAGCTTTAACCCACTGAGCCACCCAGGCGCCCCGTTGGGTTTTTTTTTAAGATTTTATTTATTTATTTTGAGAGAGAGAGAGAGAGCTTGAGCAGGAAGAGAGGCAGAAGGAGACAGAGAATCCAGCAGTCTACACCCTCAGTAAATGTATGATTTCTTTAAGCCATGTATTTATTGGGCATCCGGGTGGCTCAAGTTTTGGGGTATCTTTTACACAGCAGTAGATAACGGGAACCTAGATTAAACCCAAAACTTGCTGGTCCACAAAGCACACCCACATTTTAGTTCCAAACTACCACCACTCTCGTGAGGATATGTTGACCCATCCTTCAACATGCTTAGCACAAGGGAACATCCAAGATCTCCCAGCATGTCAGCTACACATCAGAAAAAACAATAATAATAGGGGTTTCTGGGTGGCTCAGTCATTAAGCATCTGCCTTCGGCTCAGGTCATGATCCTAGGGTCCTGGGATGGAGCCCCATGTTGGGCTCCCTGTCCAGCAGGGAGCCTGCTTCTCCCTCTCCCACTCCCCCTGCTTGTGTTCCCTCTCTCCCTGTGTTTCTCTGTATCAAATAAATAAATAAAATATTAAAAAAATAATAATTACTATTATTTCCCAACATGTTCACCTTTCAGACCTCAATTCATTTCTTCCTCAGTCTCATTCATGGGCCCTTTGCTAGGTTAGAAGTCTAGTGACTCGGGCACCTGGGTGGCTCAGTGGGTTAAAGCCTCTGCCTTAGGCTCAGGTCATGATCTCAGGGTCCTGGGATCGAGGCCCGCATCGGGCTTTCTGCTCAGCCGGGATCCTGCTTCCTCCTCTCTCTCTGCCTGCCTCTCTGCCTACCTGTGATCTCTCTCTGTCAAATAAATAAATAAAATCTTAAAAAAAAAAGTCTAGTGACTACAATTAAGGAATAGAAATTAACCTCTTTTTTTAAAAGAGATTTTATTTATTTATTTTACAGACAGAGAGAGATCACAAGCAGGCAGAAAAGCAGACAGAGAAAGAGGGGGAAGCAGGCTCCCCGCTGAGCAGAGAGCCCGATGTGGGACTCAATCCCAGGACCCTGAGATCATGACCTGAGCCAAAGGCAGAGGCTTAACCCTCTGATCCACCCAGGCACCCCAAGAAATTAACCTCTTGAATAAATAAAGGTAACATTAGCTCTCTGTAGCATTCTGATGGGGTGGCCTTAGTAGAACCCCAGAAGTGTTTCTGGGCCAGTGTCCCACAGCTTAATGGGATAACAGCTTCCCATCTCTGCAATTTCACTGCTGTAAGTTGAAATCTCCTACAGATTTCCCTATGGTCTCAAAGAATGGGGTCCTTCTGGAGACAGAACAGTGCAGGTGTTTTCCAAAGACTGGCCTAGGGAATTGAGTAAAGGAAGACCATTTGGGCATACTGCTTGAGATTCCTTGTGCTGTAGAAATGACTAACAGAGGATTCACTTTCTTCGTGAGTTTTCCCTGGGTGGCTGTTTATTATGAGGCTGGTAGACTCATTGTTGAACAATTACACAAATTAAGGCATCAGGACAACAGAGTCACGGAGCTGGCTTTGAGATCCCAGTCTCACCAATTCCTTCCCCTGAGAAGAACAAAGCATGTGGTCATGTTAGAGGAGCTGATACGACACATAGAACTGGTCCGAGGGATCAGTGCCCCCTCCAAGGCAGAAAATCAACAGGAGTTGCTTTCCTCCTCCTACCTGGAATGCTGTCTTGAAACAGATGGCACTCGAAAATGCCTGCCCGATGAATGAGTCTATGACTTAGAAGTCTTGAAACTGAGTGGCTGGAGTCAGGTAACCCACAGGGATACTATAAATAGCCAGACTGAAAACACTTTATTAATGCTGTATTCGTCCAGGCTGGAAAGAGGCAAAACTATAGAATGTCATCAAGGACATCTTCAGGGGGGAACAAAAGTACCTATGTTTCCAGACTTCATGGACATCGTGTATATTAATATCTATTAACATCAAACATTTCTGATCTTGGGGCGCCTGGATGGCTCAATCGTTAGGCATCTGTCTTCGGCTCAGGTCATGATACCAGAGTCTCTGGATCGAGCCCTGCATCGGGCTCCCTGCTCGGCGAGAAGCTTGTTTCTCCCGCTCTCACTCCCTCTGCTTGTGTTCCTTCTCTTGCTGTTTCTCTCTCTGTCAAATAAATATAGAAAATCTTTAAAAAAATTTCTGATCTTTTACCAGTTTGATCCCAGACAATGTAACAAAACTTAATTGTTTTAGAAGGCTTTGGTTGGAATCCCGTGTGGCCAAACCCTATTGTCAGCACTGCCAAGGGGTCTCATGCAGAGGAGGGACTCAGAATGTACAAAGGTGCCTGTGAGCTGGGCTGTGGCATTTGGTTTCTCTTGGGCTCCTGAAGGGCATCGGGAAGACATAAGCAGGCAGCCAGAGAAGGCAAGAGACCGCAACAGTGGTTTACCTCACTCCAGTCCTTCCCCAGCGGGGCCGGTTGGTCAGATGCAATAATGTTGACAGTGACAGAGGGGAAGGCAGGAGCAGAACAAGAAGGGATCTTATCCCATTTCCAGAGCCACCAACTTTCAGGTCATTCTTCAGAAACATTTCTGCTAAGGGGACTTGCCTTTCTTTTCTCTCTGCTTTCCCATCCAACTGGGGTTGGGTCCCCTCAAACTGGTGGATGTAGGAGAAATGTTCTTACTGTGTATTGAAACCCTAAACTCCTGTGTGGTGACACTAGGAGGCAGGGCCTTTGGAAGGTGATTAGGTCATGAGGTTGGATCCTTTACGCTGGGATTAGTGACCTTATAAAAGAGACCCCAGGGGCGCCTGGGTGGCTCAGTTAGTTAAGCAACTGCCTTCTGCTCAGGTCATGATCCCGGAGACCCAGGATCGAGCCCCATATCGGGCTCCCTGCTCGGCGGGAAGCCTGCTTCTCCCTCTCTCACTCCCCCTGTTTGTGTTCCCTCTTTGGCTGTCTTTCTCTCTGTCAAATAAATAAAATCTTAAAAAAAAAAAAAAAAGAGACCCCAGATAGGTTCCTAGCCTCTTGCACCCTGTGAGGACACAGCACGATGATCATCAAGGAACCAGGAAGCGGAACCTCACCAGACACTGAGTCTGCCAGAGCCGTGACCTTGCACGGCCAGCGTGCAGCGCTGCGAGAAATATATTCATGTTGTTCGTAAACCACCCATCTGCGGTATTTCGTCAAAGCGGCCTGAGTGGACTAACACAATTCTCCAGTTGTTCCTGTGATGAGGTCAAGATTTAATACAAGGAGGTTGTGATGGTTAATTAACTACCAAGTGAAGAGCCCTGCCTGTTATTAAAGGTAGGTTAATTGAGAAGCATAATTATCCAATAAACCTTTGGGGGAGAGAACAAAAGGAAAATTCAGCATGTGCATTGCTGACTAGTTTACATTTCTGGACACTCCATTAAATCTTCCAGGATCCTCCGAAAATACTTCATTCAACATTCATCAGAAGCATTTGCCACAGGCTGCCATGAGGATTATGATAACCGGGAGGAAAGGAAGCCGCACTGGGCCTTTAAATGAAATCTGCTTCTGCTGTTAGCACCACAAAACAGTAACAAAAGAATTGCGACTTTAAAGGCACCTCTGAAGGCTCTGGGTATGACAACACCGCCAGAGAGGGAACACAAGGAGGGGAGTGGGAGAGGAAGAAGCCGCAGCAAGCCCAATGCAAGGCTCAATCCCAGGATGCTGGGATCATGACCGGAGCCAAAGGCAGATGCCTAAGGACTGAGCCACCTAGGCGCCCCAAGAAACAGGTACTTAAAAGACAGGGTTCACATACAGAAAAAAAACAACGCTGCAAGTCAAAACTGCTGATTGGCTTCTGCTTAAAAAAAACAAAAAAACAAAAAACTACTGAAAAAAAAAAACAACTTCTGGGGGCACCTGGGTGGCTCTGTCTGTTAAGTATCTGTTTTCTGCTCAGGTCATGATCTCAGGGTCCTGAGATGGAGTCCCTGCATTGGGCTCGCCACTCAGTGGGGAGTCTGCTTTTCCTTCTGCACCCTCCTACCTGCTTGTTCTCTCTCTCTCTCTCTCTCTCAAATAAATAAAGTCTTTAAAATAAATAAATAAATACATAAATAAAAAATACTAAATAAAAGGACCTGCCCAACTGTTTGTTAGAGTGGCTGCATAATTTTACATTCCCACCAGCAATGTATGACAGATATAGTGTCTCTATATCCCCTCCAGCACTTGGTATTATTGGTATTTTTTATTATGGCCATTGTGACAGGTGTGTGGTGCTTTCTCATTGTGGTTTTAATTTGTATCTCTCTAATGATGATATTGAAATTTTTTCATGTGTTTGTTGGCCATCTGTATATCCTCTTCAGTGAAGTATTTGTTAGTATCTTTTGCCCATTTTCTTTTTTCTTTTTAAAGATTTTACTTATTTACTTGACAGAGAGAAACACAGCGAGAGAGGGAACACAAGCAGAGGGAGTGAGAGAGGGAGAAGCAGGCTTCCCGCCGCCAAGCAGGGAGCCCGATGCAGGGCTCGATCCAGGAACTCTGGGATCATGACCTGAGCTGAAGGCAGACGCTTAACAACTGAGCCATCCAGGTGGCCCTCGCCCATTTTCTAATTGGATCATTACCATTGAGTTTTGAAAGTTCTTCATATATTTTATTTTATTTTATTTTATTTTATTTTATTAAAAGATTTTATTTATTTGACAGACAGAAACATAGTGAGAGAGGGAACACAAACAGGGGGAGTGAGAGAGGGAGAAGCAGGCTTCCCGCTCAGCAGGGAGCCCGATGTGGGACTCAATCCCGGGTCTCCAGGATCCTGACCTGAGCTGAAGGCAGTCGCTTAACCAACTGAGCCACCCAGGCACCCCGAAAGTCCTTCATATATTTTAGATACAAGTCCTTTGTTAGATGTGTGATTCGCAAATATTTTCTCTCAGTTTTTTGCAGGGTCTTTGGCAGAGCAAAGTTTTTAATTTTGATGTGGTTTTATTTTAAAGTTAAAAAAATAAGAATGATCTCCTAGCCTGCCCTATATTCCAAATAAGGGCAAATACATATTTCATCCACTTGTCTCTTCATCCAGGCAATGTCTATTGAACACCTACTATGTTCCAGGTACTAGTCACCTGAAAAGGAATAAAATACGGTTGCCTTCAAGGGTTCACATTTTCGTGGGAAGAGGGACACGGAGCACATGCCTTCTTCCATCAGAGTGTGGTAAGGGATGTAAAGCATGCTGAGGGAACACAAGACAGAGCACCTGCTCTGGCCTGGGGAGGTGGGGAAGGCTGCACCTTCCTTGTCTCTTTCACACAGCTTCTGAGGGACTGTCACTTAGGAACCAGTTGAAATCCTAGCATTATTCTAGCTCTATAAAGGTCATAGTGTATCATGGAAAAACATTTCCACCCATTCTTTTCATCAAAATTACTGCATGTTCATTTTCTAGAACATTCTTTCCACATCCCCAAATGACTAATACCAAAACTGAGATCCTGTGAGACTAGCAGAGAATTCACCCCCGAGTGTGATCATTTTACAAAAATAAAATGACACCTGTTAGTTCAATGGGTGGTCTTCACTGTGAAGTACAAGCATCAAGGAAACGTGTAGCTGGGACTTGTTGAATAACAGTCCTTGGTCCTAATATAGTAACGTTCATCTGAGAAGCTTAAAGGACTTGACTCACATGACAAGCTGTCTCATTTTGCACTGACTCTTTAAGGAAGACAAGATTTATAATACAGTGGCCTATATTCCAAATAGAGTATGATGTTCCCTACCCAGGTAACTGGAAAAGTATGTCCCGTGACACATTCAGGAGGAACCTAGAGATCCTTTGGTGAGAAGAGAGAATTGAACCATTGGTTTAGGCCACAGTTCTTCTCCAATAATTTTTTTAAAAGTGTAAGGCCTGATCTTGTTCCTATAGAACTGAACAAAATATAATAAATAATTGAGGCTCAAAACCCGAGTGTTGTTTGTGTTCATGTCTAACCAATACTTTGTCTTGTCAGTTCTCCCTGGGTGAGTTCCTCCCACCCGCTTACATTCTCCTTCCTTCCTAGTCCTACCACAGTTTGGTCCAGAGACAGTTGACACCCAGCTGCCCAGCCTCAGTTTTTTTGTGCCCCAACCCATAACAACATAACGGTTATAGATTAAATGTTTGTGCCCTCTCCCATTCATATGTTGAAGCCTAATCCCTAATGTGATGGTATTTGGAGGAGGTAAGTAGGTCCTGAGGGTGGCGCTCTCATGAATTGGGTCAGTGCCCTTGTAAAAAAGGCCCAGATAACAGGCTTGCCCATTCCCCCATATGGGGACACAGCAAGAAGCCATCACCTAGGAACCAGGAAGTGGGCTCTCATTAGACACCAAATCGGCCAGCATCTTGATCTTAGATTTCCACCTTCCCATTACTGTGAGAAATAAATGCCTGTTGTTTATAAGCTCTCCAGTCCACGGTATTCTGATAGAGTAGCCCGAGCTAAGACAGCAGGAAGAACAGATTTATGTCCCAAATATAGCGTTTCCTCTTGGCACTCCCCTGCTAAGAAATCTTTAGTTGCTCCTCAGTGCTTACAAAAGAAAGTCCAAATGCTTCATTCTCCATGATCGGTCCCAATAGGCCTTTTCCACTACCTGTTTATCTTCTACTACTTTTCTTTCTTTTTTCTTTTTAAAGACTTTATTTATTGGAGAGAGACAGCGAAACGGGAGAGATTATAGAGGGAGAGGAAGAAGCAGACTCGCCTAAGCACAGAGCTTGATGCAGGGCTTGATCCCAGGACCCTGAGATCATGAGCTGAGCTGAAGGAAGATGCTTAATCGACTGAGCCACCCAGGCGCCCCATTCCACTACTTTTCTAAACACACATTTAAACACCATGGTCAATAGACGGGCAGTCCCATGACATCAAGGACTGGTGTCTTGCTCATTCACCACTGTATCTCTGTGTTGTAGACTTTCCTGAATGAGTAAATGAACCATCCTCTCCAACCACTGTTTCCCATATTCACTGCTTCCAAAAGTTCCTTGGCCATTCCTACCCTCTAGCCCCTATATATCCGCATACTAGGTGTCTTCTCCCTCATTCCCACAGCCAAAAACAGCCTTTCTGTTTATGATTATCTGACTCCTATCCATGTCTCCAGGTTTGATTCAAGTTCCAAATTTAAAGGCTTCCAGAACTTTCTAGCCCACCATATCTTCCTCCTTAGTAAGAGCTACTGCACTTTTGGTACCACTCATTCATTTACTCCACATTTACTAAGATGGACAGAATGCAGTCCCTGCAGTAGAGGAGCTCACAGTCTCATAGTCTAGATTTGCTACATATTACCTCATTTTGGGTTAATGCTCTTTTTGTGTGTATGTCTTATCTTCCCAATTCTGTGATGACGGAAGCCATGTTTTAAACTTATTTGTCCCCCCCTTCCCATACCCAGCCCTTAGCATGGCGTTCACTAAACATCTTTTTTTTTTAAAAAGATTTATTTATTTTGAGAGAGAGAATGCAAGCACGCACAAGTGTAAGTTGGGGGAGGGGCAGAGGAAAAGGGAGAGGGAGAGGAGCAGACTACCCAATGGGCATGGAACCAGATGTGGCCGTGGCTCTCACGACCCTGAGATCATGACCTGAGCTGAAGTCAAGAGTCAGACACTTAACCGACTGAGCCGCTCAGGTACCCCTAGTGAACATTTTCTGAATGACTGCAATAATAGTTTGACTTGCTATTTCCCCCCTCTGTAGCTTTCTCCCTTCACCCAGAGAAAATAATGTCCTATAACCCATTCACAGTACTTAGGTGATGGCTCTCATTACCCTTATTTTATCAATGAGGAAATGGAAACACAGAATGGTGGAAGTTAACTGTTCCAGACTGCAAGTGAGTCATGGTTGCTTCATTCAAAATAGAGGTTGAACAATTTTGGAACCAAAGACAGCTCTATTTCCATGGTGCCAGTATGTAGCTTTCTCTCTTAGACGCTGAGTATAAATTGTGCCCTATTATACACACGCAGAGACTTCATCAAAATCACAAAGTGGAACATGCATATGTTTGAAGTCAGAGTTTGGTTTGTGCAGAATAACGAATATTTCTTTTTTTTCCCAGAATAATGACTATTCTTATATTCAAGATCAATTGTACGAAAGGTAACATATGATAGATTCCAAGACATTCCAGAGAGGAAAGAGTGGGTGGCAGCTGGTGAGCGGCAACATTTTTCTTTTCATGGAACAATTCTTGTGGAAGAAACAGCATTGCTGCCTTTTTCTATTTTTAGTGCAAAGTAACACTTAACTAATCTAATTATTATTCAAGTGAAGGTGTATAGCTAGCTGCAAACCTTCATCGGCAAGTTTTATAAAACTGATATACAGTGGAGGATGCAAATGGATGGTCTGCTGCAAACCTGAATTCACATAAAACGTTTACAGTTCGGATCTGAACTACGTATACAAGGATATTTACAATTTATTTATGAGGCAGCTAACCCTCATGTACCCATCAACCCAGCTTAACAAGTAGAACGGTACCAAGAGCCCTGAAGCCTTCAAGTCACACTCAGTGCCTAGAAATAATAGGGATGAGTTGCCAACCGTTAGAAAATTAGGACATTTCACGTAAACACCCAGATATCCGGCTTCTCTTGAAAAACCTGGTGCATTTGGGGGTCTGTATTCCTGTAGGGAAATATTGGGTTGGGTCACCCCTCTGGTTCAGCACATCCCACCCTGTGTCTGCTATCTGGCTGCCTTCCTTCATCCACATGACCTGTCTGGCCGCCAGGTATCTGAGTTCCCACCCTCTGGCATGTGTGTTTCCTCTCTGGTTGGCTTTCTCTCCTCTGACCGGGTTCAAGACCTCCATTTCCCTAGTTCTCCTGCCTCTGCTTCGGGGTACCTCTTTTCTGGGTGGTGTGGGAACTTTCAGAGGCACTAGGCTCCACAGAGATGCATAGATGAGAAGAAACTGTCTCAACCCTCAGTGGACGTGAGCTGCGTCCGTCCTAATGACCCGTGTAAGATCGCATATTATATAAGACAGGCAACAATGGGAATGAAGAAAGGGTGTAGGAACACCAAGCAGGCAGAAACTGTGTTAGGGTTCTCCAGAGAAACAGAACCACGGGGATTGATTGATCGACGATCAATCCATCTGGAGACTGATTTTAAGACATGGGATCATATGACTGTGGGGCTGGGGAGTCTGAAATCCTCAGGCGAGGCTGATAGGCTAGAGCCCCAGGGAAGAGTGAGTGTTGCAGCCTGAGTCCAAAGTCTGCCTGCTAACAGAATTCCCTCTTGCCTGGGGAGCCTCAGTCTTCTTCCTCTTAAGGCCTTCAATTGCTTGGATATGACTCACCTACATTATGGTAGGTCATCTTCTTTATTCAAAGTCTACTGACTTGAATGTTAATCTCATCTGAAAACTACCTTCACAGCAACACCTGGACTGAGTTTGGCCAAATATCTGGGTATGGTGGTCTGGCCAAGTTGGCATATTAAAATTCACCCTCACAGACAGCATGGGTGGTCATGCACGTGCGCCCTTGAGGTTCAGGTAGGAATGTAAGAGGCGGGAATGTGGGGGAAGAACATTTTGTGTGGAGGGAACGTTGTGAACACAGGAACAGTGGTGGGGTTAGTGCTGAGTATATTCAGAGACTATTGAGCCATGCAGAGGAGGAGCACTAAGTATGAGGACGGTCCTGGGGGTTGTTGTGGGAGGCAAGGTGGGCAAAGAGGGATAGGGAATGGTAGAGGACAGGAGAAAATGGGATTGGGCCTTGGATGCAGTCAGTGGGAGGTGTCAAAGTGTTTTGAGCAGGGAAGTGGCACCATAGGACAGTTTTTGTTTTGTTTTGTTTTGTTTTAGAGATTTTATTTATTTATTTGACAGAGGGAAACACAGCTAGAGAGGGAACACAAGCAGGGGGAGTGGGAGAGGGAGAAGCAGGCTTTCCACCAAGCAGAGAGCCCAATGCAGGGCTCGATCCTGGGATTCCGGGATCATGACCTGAGGCGAAGGCAGACGCTTAACGACTAAGCCACCCAGGTGCCCCCATAGGACTGTTTTAAGAAAACCTTGGACACGAGGCTCCTGGGTGGCTCAGTTGGTTAAGTGTCTATTGCCTTGTGCTCAGGTCATGATCTCTGGGTCCTGGGATCGAGCCCTGTGTCAGGCTCCCTGTTTGGGGGGGGTCTGCTTCTCCCTCTGCCTCCGTCCCAGTTCCTCCTGCTTGCGCTCTCTCTCTCCAATAAATAAAATATTTAAAAACCTTGGACAGACCTGTAAAGGGTTGGGTAGAGGGGAAAGAGTGAGGCAGGAAGAGTAGTGAGGAAGTTTCTGGAATAATCAAGAGCAGGCTTGAGCAAAGCCCAAACTATCAGGGGAAATTCTTCTAAACATGCATATTGGTCTTAAAGTGGCACTCATGCAAGAGAGAGAGATTGCTTACTACTGATATAAAAGTAAATAAAGGACTGAACTAGGCAGCGGGACAAGGAGACCAGTTGGAGAGGCGTAACGTGGGAAGGAGGATAAAGGGGTCTGTTTATGGGTGGCAGTTAGGCTAGAAGGGAAAAGGAGTCCAAAAAAATCGCTGAGGTTTTAAGTCTGGGTGTGCAAAATGGTGACACTAGTATGTAAGATAAAGGCCAGAGACACAGTGATTTGGGAGACGATGGGGAATCTTGTTTAGGCCTTGTTGAGTTTGAGGTGTACAGGGGTCCTGGTTAATGGGGTGCGCTGGGCCTTGGCTCCATGAGCATGGGTTGACCTCCGGTGGTGTCCACCAATCGCCAGGACTGCTAGTGACAGCGTGTCCTTGTCCTTCCATCTGTGTCCTGGATTGGGGGAGTTCGGAGGAGGGTTGGGGGTTAGGGGGGGACAGTTCCTTCCTTCTAGAGCTGCTGTGAGGATTAGATGAGTTAATAATGCATGTGAGGCATTTAGAACATGCTTCTGAACAGACACAGAAAACCAGACCATGGAAAATGCAGCTCCATCTTCCCAGAAGACATAAAAGAAGAGTTCCAAAGCATTTTCCCTGGTCTCTGCATTCCAGGAGGGCTCATCTACTCTGTGTGGGTGGCGACACTAAAGGTATTTACACTAAAGGTAAATAAACTGAATTTCCATGACCAAGCTTTTGGTTCATAACATTAGGATGGCCAACATGAGGGAGGACTCCGCAGAAGAGGGTTCAGGTTCTGCCTAAGTACACAATTCTGCATTCATAGAGTTCAAACGGCTGGGCAGTAGGATTTTTTTTTTAATCAAAGATTTTATTTATTTATTTGACAGAGAGAAACACAGCCAGAGAGGGAACACAAGCAGGGGGAGTGAGAGAGGGAGAAACAGGCTTCCTGTGGAGCAGGGCGCCCGATCCTGGGCCTCCGGGATCATAACCTGAGCCAAAGGCAGTTGCTTAACCAACTGAGCCGCCCAGGCGCCCCTGAACCAGTCTTTTTTGGGTGTTTACAGAAGCTTGTTAAACAGGCACAATTCAATCATTGGCCATTGGGATTGAATTTAACCTCCAGCTCCCCGCCCCCTTTCAGGTCAGCCGGTGGGACTGAAAAGTCTACCCGCCAACCCGCCCCCATTCTTAGGCACTTTCCAAAAGTCACCTACCTCATTAATGTAACAAAAGACTTTTATCACTCACTCCCTTCACAGGAAATTCCTAGGGTTTTAGGAGCTCAGTACCTGGAATAGGGTGTCAAAGACCAAGTATGTCCTTTCTTTTTTTAAGATTTTATTTATTTGTCAGAGAGAGAGAGAGAGAACAAGCAGGCTGGCAGAGGCGGAGAGAGAAGGGGGATTCCCGCTGAGTAAGGAGCCCAATGAGGGACGCGGTCCCAGGACCCTGGAATCATGACCTGAGCTGAAGGCAGCAGATTAACCGACTGAGCCACCCAGGCGTCCCAAGTATGTATTTCTTATTCTAAGTCACAATCTCATAGACAGTCTTAGCAAGAGGCCTTTCTTTTTTCTGTCTTTCTTTCTTATTATTATTATTTAAAGATTTTATTTATTTATTTATTTGAGAGAGAGAGAGAAAGAGAGAGACAGAGAGCATGAGAGAGGAGAAGGTCAGAGGGAGAAGCAGAGTCCCCGTGGAGCATGGAGCCCGATGTGGGTCGTTCCTGGCCTTCCGGGATCATGACCTGAGTCAAAGGCAGTGGCTTAACTAACTGAGCCACCTAGGCGCCCTGCAAGAGGTCTTTAAAAGAAAACAAAATTCAAATGTTGAAAAGGACTAAAACACTTTAAAAATGATTAAAACCTAGCACCTACCAAGGACTGTAAGACAACGACAGCAATAATCACCAAGTAGGAAGGGGCAGGAGAAAGAATCACTGAGTTTTACAAAGCACATAGTGTGTAATTTCAACACAGGACTGCTGTCTGTGAGGTTATGGCCAAGTTCTGGATCACCGGAGAGAGAGAAAGACTGCTAAGGATGCCACTAACACGTGGCGTGGAATCTTGAAGGCATGTGACTACCTTCGTTATACTTCCGAGTCCTCCTCTTCTCTCCCAAGGAAAAGTCACTTTATTGCCCACCCCGCCCCCACCCCACCCCTTCCCTCGGGCTCAGAACCTCCAACCAAGGCTTCCCTATTATTTACCCCTTGTACTGCCTAGGCAGAAGTGCACTGGATTTTTCTGTTTGAAAATATTTTTAGCAATGTTAGCGGTTGCGAAGATACCCTCCAATGTAACTTGGCTTTTCATCTTGCCATCTTTGTGGGAGGAAAGTGGATTCCAGGCCAGGTTTGCTATTTGGGAATATAATAGTTGCCTAAAACATATCTGGTTTTGAATGTGCCAGCTCTCACCCTTGGAGAATAAGGGTGTACAGCAATATCCCAAAGTCTAAGACTCCTCTTTTCCCTTTAGAACTTTTATCCGCCTCTGTAGTAACATCTTCCTAATCACAGTTGACCCTGGAACAATGTGGGGACTAGGGATGCAGATTCCTGACCAGTTGAAAATCCATGTGTGACTTTCGACTGACTTCCCCTAAACTTGACTACGAATAGCTTACTGTTGACCTGAGGCCTTTCCGGTAACAAACAGTTAACACATTTATAGGTTTTATGTATTAGATAGTGTATTCTTAAAAGAAAGTGAGCTTGAGAAAAGAAAATGTCATTAAGAAAATCATACAGAAGGGGCGCCTGGCTGGCTCAGTAGAGCATGTGACTCGACCCCAGGGTCGTGAGGTCCAGCGCCACGTTGGGCATAAGAGCTTACTTAAACAAAAAAATCATAAGGAAAAGAAAATACATTCACGGTACTGTACAGTAAAAAACCCATGAATAAATGGCCCGTACAGTTGAAACCCTGTTGTTCAAGGGTTAATTACTGGCAGGGGAAGCTAACCTGCTTTACTGGGAGCCTGAAAGAAACAACTCAAAAAGTCCATTACACTTTCAAACATAAAAGGAAACTCAGTGAGCACTGTTTTTACCTCCACACCTGGTAATTATTCCTGATTACAGGGGAGTTCCGCCCTCTTCGAACTTTATTCCCTGTCCCTCCCTGTCCCGCACTAAAGGGAAGTGTGGGTCAGCTGGACCCAGGAGACCTTTTGTCTGAACCTTGCAGAAAACTACTCGTAATATAAGGTTCACTAAAGGCGCTGAGGTTTTTAGCTCTTTTTTTTTTTTTTTAAGATTTTATTTATTTATTTGACAGAGAGAAAGATCACAGGTAGGCAGAGAGGCAGGCAGAGAGAGCACGGAGGAAACAGGCTCCCTGCTGAGCAGAGAGCCCGACGTGGGCCTTGATCCGACGACCCTGAGATCAGGGCCTGAGATCACAACCTGAGCCGAAGGCAGAGGCTTTAAAACCCACGAAGCCACCCAGGCGCCCATCTGGGGTTTCTAGCTCTTAACATCCCTTTCCCTACCGCTTTTCTTCAAGCTGTAAGATAATCTATCTTTCTGCAAGGTTTTGGGTTACTTGGGCACATTATTTCTTTGCACCACAATACTGGTGATTTCAGTTTATCTCAGTCTCAGAGAGTGGTGATGGAATTTACTTTAATGGATCTAGACCCTTCAAGGTGCCCCACATTACAACTTGCCCAGGGTGGGCATTTGCGCTAATTACTCATCATCAAACATCTATTGGGCAGTCCTAGGGTGTGACAAGTTCCCTCTCGTCTGTGGGATCACATGCAACTGCGGTACAGCGCGGTGAATACCACTGGCTTGCGCAGCCCGGTGCATCACTCTGTCGAGGGAGTTGAGACAATGGGGAGAGAGCTAAGTGTATGTGTGCACGTATCTACCATCTACTAATCTCTCTCTCCTTGCAGAATTTTCATGCACCAGCCCTTGAATCCCATCCTCCTTTTGCGACAGAAACTATTATTTTTAAATTTAGTATTATTATTTTTTTAGTAATCACTACACCCAATGTGGGACTCGAAACCATCGGCTGCAAGAATCTCACGCTCTCCCGACTGAGCCAGCCAGGTGCCGCGAGACATTAATTATTTTCATTATAACATTATAGAGAGGGAAACTGAGGTGCTGAGCTGTCAAGTGCGTTGCCCCCAGTCTGAACTGCCGATTCAAGGAGCTGCAGTTCCTAGGGTTTCATCTGCTCGGCTGCCTCCAGGGATTGGGGAATGGGGGTGGGGCAAACAGTATATTTGCTTCAATAGGGGCCATCAGTTTAAGAACGTTTGGGAATGTAAGGAAGTGAGAATGTAAAAAAGTTTCCCGGGTTTCAGCTTTTCCTAACCCTTTTTTTAGGTCACTTCAAATAAAATTTGCAAATGACTGCCCAGTGGAGAAGATATGCAAATGACTGCTTAGTGGAAAAGTCCTTTGGAATGCTATGAAGGTTGGCTAATTTAGCTACCTCAAGTGTGCATATCATTCATTTTCAGAGTTAATGTGTTTGAAGACAAAACCTTGTATGTTTCCCTGCTTCCTTTCCAATCTGATATTCCAATTATAACATATTGATTAACAAAACGCCCTGGTGGTTTGAACTGAGTATGCCTAAGAGCAGGGGTTAATTGAAAGTAGGGAAGTGCTGTATATTCTAATTCTTTTAAGTATTCCCAGGGTAGTAGCCTGCGCGTTGGCTCTACTGAAGTAAAATAAAGCCCAGAGCCTGGGATATCAGTACATTCTATTGTTGCCACATGCAGTTTGAACTGTGAGAAAGATTACCTTTTGAATCTGTTTACCCTGGTGTGTATTAAAAGGAAACTGAGGGGTGCCTGGGTGGGTCAATCAGTTAAGCGTCTGCCTTTCGGTTTAGGTCAAAATCCCAGGGTCCTGGGAGTCTGCCTCTCCCCCAGCTCAGGCACTGTCTTGCAGGCTCTCTCTCAAACGTAAATAAATGGAATCTTAAAAAATAATAATAGATAAATAAAAGGAAACTGAAGCCGAACCAAGCAGAAACACCTCACCAATGCTCTGTGAGAACTCATGAATCTCAGAGCTGAAAGGGACCCCAGTGGGGTTAAGCTTAATGGTTCTGAAGGGGGCATTGTGGATATCTGTATTTTTGGATGTCACAATGACCAGCATGGCTACTGGCATTTAGTGAACCAGGCAAGCTAGATGTTTTACAATGTTGGTCAATCCTGTGCTGCAAAGAATTCATCCCCTAGACATTCATATAAGTGAAAAACGAGTTCATCATGATCCAAAGCCTGAAACACTTTACATATAAACAAAATATTTTTGCCCAGTTTCCATGTACACTGAATTCTCTAGGAATGGTAATACTGCAATAATTGAGAGATCATATTTTGTTTCAAACATTACCAAGAGTTCATCATTTTAGAAAAGGTCACCGAAGGCAGCACTGCTGTTAGAATCCCTTACTTGAGTCGTGTTTGTTGACTGCACTGGGCAGGTGTCTATCATCACTTAGTGTCATGCGGGAGCATTCACATATTAAAGTTTATTGTTTTATTATAATCATTTTATTTTTATTCTACAGTTAAGTCACGTTTTTTGAAATTGTGTGTTGTCGGATTTAGATCATATTGTCTATGATTTGTTATTTCAGCACAGTTAAAGGGGGTGGTAACAAATGGCTGTCACAAAAAGGAGTTGAGGGGCGCCTGGGTGGCTCAGAGGGTTAAGCCTCTGCCTTCAGTTCAGTCATGATCTCAGGGTCCTGGGATTGAGTCCCTCCTCGGGGCTCTCTGCACAGCGAGGAGCCTGCTTCTCCCTCGTTCTCTGCCTGCCTCTGCCTACTTGTGATCTCTCTCTGTCAAATAAAAAAATAAAATCTTTAAAAAAACAAAACGGGGCGCCTGGGTGGCTCAGTTGGTTGGGCGACTTCCTTCGGCTTGGGTCATGATCCCGGAGACCGGGGATCAAGTCCCACATCGGGCTCCCTGCTCGGCAGGAAGCCTGCTTCTCCCTCTCTCACTCCCCCTTGCTTGTGTTCCCTCTCTGGCTGTGTTTCTCTCTGTCAAATAAATAAAATCTTTAAAAAAAATAAAAAAAAATTAAACAAAACAAAACAAAACAAAACAAAAAACCACAAAAAGGAGTTGAGTCTTTTACAGGGTTATGTAGTCCAGTCAACTCCTTATATAGATGAGGAAATGAAAACCCAAAGCAGTTAAGCAACCTGCCAGGACACAAGTGTTATATTATCTCCCATCTCCTTAGAGGTTCGGTTTCAATGTTAAAAATCGGAAAGGGAGAGAAGCTATGTGGCAATTTATGCGATGGGCACTAGCTATTTGAATTCTGGCCGCGGAAGACCCTTTGAGGGATGGTGGAAAGCCTTGTATGTTACTTAATTCTGTCAGTCTGAAGGTTAGAAGAGAGGGGGAAAGCGTTTATAAGAACCACGTACGCGCGGCTGCTTCCTTAAAGCCAGGGATCTACTAGTCAATACATTTTCTTTTATTTAAGGGCCTGTGGCCCTGAAGCAAGCAAGAACTTCGGGTGGCCTGCTTCGGAGGGGATCACAAAAAGGGGTTCCTCTGACGGCAGAAACCCATTTCCTCCCATTCCTCATCCACTGCAGTGGCCTGAGGGTCACCCCCACCCCAAGCCGATAACGCTGTAGCACGTTTTTGGGCAGGCCCGACTGCGCCCCGCTGCAAACACTGCCGATTTTCTAGGAGAGCCCTCTGCAATCCCCAGAGTTCCCTAGCTTTGAAAGCAGCAGAGAACCGGAGGCCACCGGCCCTGAGACGCTGAGCGCCCCGCAAGAGGAAACTAGGGGGGTAATGTAGCCGTTGTTCCCACTGAGGGGCGGGGTCCCTGGATGGTACACACACCCCGGCTCAGGTTCAGCGCTAGCCTCATTGTTTCCTCACCGCGGGGGGGGGGGGGGCGCAGCAGCGCGCTCACGTCGTGGGGTGAAACAGAAGGTTTATTGCGTTTCTGGGCGGCGCCCCCGCCGCCTAGGCAACCGCGCAGTTAAGTGTCCGGCCACCGGCGCTTGTCCCCAGATCCCCTCCGCTCCCTCCCCGGTCACCATTCCTCCCTCCTTCCTCCTCCTTTCCCCCGTCCTCCTTTTCCCCTTCTTCCCTCCTCTGCCCCTCTTCCCTCTCCTGCCCCCTCTCCCCCCAGCCCTCCGCCTTCCGAGCACTCGATTAAGGGCAAGGTTCCCAGCTCCACAAAATGGCCACCGCGAGCAACACCTGCGGTCACGTGACCCGCCGTCCTCCCGGCTTCGGGCTTTTTTTCGCCTAACTCCGTTTTCGGGGAGGTTGCCCGCGAAAGAACAAGGGCTGATTAGTTCGAAGAAATCTACCAACATCCCCAAGTCGGAGGACTGACAGAAACAAGAACGAGTGCTCGGTTGAAAAAAACAGCAAAAAACAGAACATAGAAAAAGAGGGAAGAGGCCTAAGTTAAATTTTAAGACCTCTTTGCAGGCGGAAAACGGGACACAACGAGTTATCGCGAGATCGCAAGAACAAACACTAGCTAGGGTATTAGCGGAGAACAGGGGAACGGAAGCTCAAGCGAACTAGGATAGCATTTGGCGCTCGGAGGTTCAAGGTAGGACGCCCAGCCAGGGACGGGACTGACTAGAAAATCACGCGAGGTTTGTACTAAACGAGCGTGCAGTAGCTAGGCAGAAGTCACAGCGGCGGGGGTGGGGGAGTGTGAGAGGGAGGGCCTACGTCTTACGTGCTGACGTAGAAGGCTTTCGAGTGGGTATATTAGTTCCGTGGCCGCGCCGTGAGCTCCAGAGCCGCAGTTCTCCCGTGAGAGGGTCTTTGCGGTGGATCAAACACAGTCGCTCATTAGAAGAAGACTCCGAGTTTTCGGTACTCTTCAGGGATGAGTCATGTGGCGGTGGAAAATGCGCTCGGGCTGGACCAGCAGGTGAGGTGCAAGGAGTCTGCCGGGATGGTTGCTGACCTGACTTGGCTTATGGCGCAGCGCTAACTGGCACTCTTAGTTCCCATTTCCTGGGTGCCTCGAGCTGGTCAGTGTCAGTGTTTCGGGGCTGTGGAAGAACGGGGAGGTAGCAGGAATGCTGCTTATGGCCGTGGCTGGGCTGGGGCCCCGGCTTGGCCCGCGGTATTGTCCCCTGGCCGAGCACAATGGCGGCTTTTGTGTGTGCGTGCGCAGGCGGGCGGAGGGGGAGGGGGTGCGCGCGCCTTCGCGGGGACGCGCACGCGCGAACCTTGACTGGTTAGTGACTCGTGGGTGGTGTATGGGGGAAGTAGTGCGCGGCGGTGCGCGATTGGGGACCCCTTTGGCCTCTAGGGCTTTCGACTCTGCGCGCATCCTGGATTTCTGTGCCAGACAACCCGGCGGCATTGGGGTGTGTTTGTGCGCGCGCGCAGGGGCGCGCGTACGTGTATGTGTGTGTGAGAGCGCGCGAGCGAACTAGCAGAAGGGACGCGGCCCTGGAATGTGGGAGGGGGCGGCGCGGGGGGTGGCTTTTGCCTGGGGTAATGGCGGTGGCCGCCTTTGTGTGGGGCTGGGTGGCTGGGCGGTGCTGGGGCCCACTAGCGGGCGAGAGCGGGCCCCGGGCCGGCGAGGGCTTAGAAAGGAGGATGGAGTGGACATCTTGTTCCTCCCGGGCTTCCTTCCGCAGGCTTTTGCGCTCCAGCCCGGTTTCCGCAGGGGCCATCGCACGGAGGGTGCCGAGGCCGCGTTTCCGGAGTGGAAAGTTTTGTGACGCAGAAGATTCGGGGAGGAGTGGGGGGGAAGGGGAGGGAGTAATGGGTCTCTGCGTGCACGGTGGCGCTGGGCTCTAGGTAGAGATTGAACGCGGCGGGGAGACATCAGGGAGGTTAGGGACCTGGAGTGGCCCCTTTTTCTTACCCGGTCCAGATAGTGGCGATTTATCGAGCGCCGCGTGTTGTTTTGGGTGGTACCACGGGTTGTAGGACCATTCCCGTGTTAGTGACGTTTGATCCAGGAATCTGCCGGAGGAAAAATAGCCGGAATGTAGCTTGGGGGAATAAACACTTTGTTGTTGACTTGTTGCTGCCTGTGCAGTGAAATTGTGAAATAGGTCAGATCTCCGGGTCTGTCATCTTAACCGGAGTCTTCTCTTCTAAGGCTTTGGGGGTAGACTAGGGGAGGACGTGTGATCTGAGCGAAGAGGAGGGGTTATGGGCTTCGGTGGCAGGAAGTCTGCATCCCTCTGCACAAGTACCGTGCTTCAGATAAGCTTTTTAGGTAGGAGTTTTGGATATTTAAGTAAACTGCTTACCACGAGCGCCAGAAAAATCCTGAAACGAAATATAGTGACACGGACTGGTAGTAGATTTTAATGTCGTGTGTAATACATTTTTTAGACATTTAATGATCTATTTTTTTGGGAGCATTTCCCCCCCACTAATGAATCAGTTACATTCTCCAAATTGCTGACACGTCCTATGTTGAATGAAGCACATAAAATATCTTGTCAAGAGCACAGGCTCTCCCCAGTTTTAACATTTTCTATATCGATGGTGTTTTAAAAAGATTATAGGCAGGAGTGAAACAATGTAATCCTAAAAGAGTTTGTGGTAGTCATTAACGTGATCTTTATCGTTCCTGCTGCCCAGTGTAAAATTAACAAAACTTGTAACAGTGCAAAAGGACTTTCTCTTATATTGCACTTCAAAGTATCGGTCTTAACAGCATGGCAACATTTTTTTTTTTGCTAAGACAGGCTATGGAAGCATGATGCCTAAAAGTCTTACATACTTAGTTTCTTTTTAAGATTTAGCATCTGCTTCCAGTTTTCAGTAACTACATTGATAATGCTTGCAGTGTGACAGTATCAGTCTTGAACTTTTAACAGAAGACTTAGGTCACCTTTGCAAACAGGTGCCATCAGAACTGTGTGATTTGGTTTTTTGTGGCTTGCTTAAAAAAGTAAGCTGTCTTTTAACACATGTAGTCCTGTGTCCCGGCTTGCAAGTACTTCCGGTTATTCATAAAAGAGTGAGAAAACATTGTAGAATGTTAAGGTTTTTGAGTTCCAGTGTAAAGGGATCGAATAGAAGTGGAGATTAAATGTAGTGAAATGTTCTCTTAAGTTTATGTCCAAAGTCTTCTGAACTTTATCTAGATCTTGAAAATGGGAGAATAAATAGGTAGAGTCTACTTCACAGTTGTTTTTTTTTTTTTAAGATTTTTTTTTATTATTTGACAGGGACAGCGAGAGAGCGAACACAAGCAGGAGGAGTGGGAGAGGGAGAAGCATGCTTCCCGCTGAGCCGGGAGCCCATGCATGCGGGCTTGACCCTAGGACTCCAGGATCATGACCTGAGCTGGGATCATGACCTGAGCTGATGGCAGACGCCCAACGACTGAGCCACCCAGGAGTGCTACCCTACTTAAAAATAATTGTGCAACATTTAGGGATAAAAGAACTAAGAAATAGTTAAAATTTTAGTTCTCTTTCAGGTGTGCTCTGTAGGCTTAAAATAATTCCAAGTAGGAAATTGGTGGCATTGGAAACATTTGTCAAATATGATTGGAGTAAAGATGAATACATTTATTAAATTGGCGCTTTTACTATGGAAAATGTTACAGGGGGAAATCCACTAAGATTTTATTTATTCATTTGACAGAGAGGTCACAAGTAGGCAGAGAGAGGAGGAGGCAGGCTCCCAGGACCCTGAGATCATGACTTGAGCGAAGGCAGAGGCTTTAACCCACTGAGCCACCCAGGCGCCCCGGGAAATCCACTTTCAGTTGAGTGACTTAAATTTGGACCCAGTTTCTACTGGATAATAACCAGCATCCTAATGTGCTGCTTTCTATAGTATAAACAGTGCTATTTTGGGTTTGCTTAGAATTTTACAGTCTTTAAAGCACATTCTTAGTTCATGTTTTTAAGAACTTCATATCAGCCTCACGAAGCAGACAGGGCAACTAGTGCCATTCAGTGCTAGAGGGCAGGACTAGTTTTCTCTTAGTGTAATATTTTAGCACATGGGCTGCTAACCATTTTAACTCTCTTCTAGTTTGCTGGCCTAGACCTGAACTCTTCCGATAATCAGAGTGGAGGAAGTACAGCAAGCAGTAAGTAAACCGTTTTATGAATTTCTTGGCTATTACAGCATTAATGACTTAATACTTATTGGACTTATTTAAAACTTAAGAATTTCCCCTCCACATTTTACTGTGGAAAGAAATACATAGTGTTTGTAGAATTATGTAGTGTAATTAGTAGTCTAAAGTATTGTGGCCTTTTGGTAATAAAAGGTACTCATTTTCTTTAGTAAAAACAGTCATTAAAAAGAACTTGATACAACACGTAAGTTATCTTTGGAAGGGTTTGAT
Source organism: Spilogale gracilis (assembly GCA_004023965.1). Classification (NCBI taxonomy): domain Eukaryota; kingdom Metazoa; phylum Chordata; class Mammalia; order Carnivora; family Mephitidae; genus Spilogale; species Spilogale gracilis. The sequence goes on from PITA01006673.1 coordinate 75,912, forward strand.
TATGTTCATTATTTATCTTGAGCCCAGTTTAGAGGTGGTGGGAATATGTTTATCCCTATTTGAATGAATTTACCAGAATTAAATTCAGTAAAAGGGACAGTCACATTCATCAGCTACTTTCCTGTGAAGAACATGAGACTTAACAGGCTATGCTGAATCTTGAGGTGGTGGTTAGGATTTTAAATGCTGAATTGTATCATTCTTTTGAAAAGTTAGATATAAAAGCTTTATTTCATTTTTTATCCAGGGTTTTTGTTTTTGGTTATTTGAGACTTGTTACAGATTACTATTAAGGTGTAGGTGGCTTATTATTTGGCAGTAGACCTGCTTCAGGTTCCTTCAGGTCAGGTTTCTTCCTATTAACCCGCCCTCCCCACCCCCAGAAAGGAGGGGTGAAATGGGTACAGGCTGTAGGGTGTGAAAGCATTTTTCCCCCCCAAGCACTGTGTTAGGTGGTAAAGGATGTGGCCTCATTTTTAGGCAAGAAGGGCCTTGGCTGGGCACTACTTTATTTGTCATGGTAAAGATCTTTAAAGAGTCGATCATCCTAATAGAGATATTTAATATTTAGTTCAACCCAAAAGTGGAAAGGAAAGTTAAGTTGCAGGTTCGTTAGTAATAAAGCAGTTGATTTTGGGTTGATTTTCCTTTACTTGGTAGGTGTACATTATTTGCTTTTGCTTCTCATCCATGTCTAGGCTGTATTCTTGCCTGCCTACAGAACAAGTTGACTGTAGACTCAGCAAGCCCCAAGTTAAAACTCTCAGTTCCTTGAAATCCTTTCTCCTTTGCTGTTTTCCCTTAATGTATATTGTCCGTTTTTTGGAACTTAGACCAGGGTGGAAATAAAAATGTCTTAGTGCCTAACTGCATGATTTGTTACATAGTAGTCTGTGAGGTTGTTAATACTTAGGGTTGTTAACCGTATCTGTTTATGACCTTTCTCTGAAATTCTAGCAGGCCCTTAAAAAGTTGTGTTACCTTACCACTAGTGACAAGTTACATTTATTTTTGCATTTCAGTTATTAGGTTCCAAGTCAAATTTTTATTTACCAAACTTTTCCTTCCCCCCTCTTAAAGTTCTTAAAAAGCAATACTCATTTAAAGTAAAAACAGATTCATTTTCTCCCCTCTCAATTTCCAAATAAGAGACCAGAAGGCTGGATACTAAAAAAATTTTGTCCAAGGACCATTTTTTAATTGCACAAATTTTTGTAAAAAGCATTTAATTTTATATTATTTCTTTTAGAGGGGCGCTATATTCCTCCTCATTTAAGGAACAGAGAAGCTACTAAAGGTAAGTCAAACAATTTGGGTAGATCTAACTCTTGTTGTGTTTAGAAGTCAAGAGTCTAGGGGAAGATGAGGCACTTCGGGAAGTCCGTAAACATTGTGCTGTCCTGTGCCTGTCATAATTGGTTCAAATTTTAGGACTTAACTCACTTTGGGAAAGCTCATCTAAAGTCACAGAGTGGAAAATTCTGTTCGCTATATCAGATTCTTCTGTGGCCAAGGGCATGGTTTTATACAATTTTACTAGTGTTGTACTTAGTAATTTGTGTTTGTAATCATTCACATCATGATTTCAATTTGAAAAAGGTGAGTAGGCATCTTACTATATAAATCAAATTGCATGGTGATAACCCAGCTATTTCTGTTTTGCAGAGCTGTCAAAAAAAAGATGGGTTAGGTGACAGATTATACAGAGATCGTAGCACTGGGCATGCTCCCAGGAAGTTGGGGAGTGATCCTCTGGTTTCATTTTCTTGCCCTTAACTGCTTCATTGGAAAGGTTTTTGTATCACAACAACTGGTCTTTTCTGATTGTGTTTGTTAACGTAGTGATAAGTTGTACTCATTATGGGACAATTGTCTGGGTTTGTATTTTCCATAAAATAGGTGATCTGAGATTTGGAGGAAAAGTGCAGGTTTGGAAAACTAAAGATTAAGAAGGGAGATAATAAAGAAGGCAGAATCGGAAGGGTGGAGGAGTCCACAGAAACCTATGATTTACTGTTATTGCTCCATATGCATATGCAGTATTTATATTAGCTGTGTTGTCCAGCAATACATGAATATAAAATCCATATTATAATTTCTTTTCTTTTTTTTTAAGATCTTATTTATTTGACACAGAGAGATCACAAGTAGGCAGAGAGGCAGGCAGAGGAAGCAGGTTCCTGCTGAGCAGAGAGCCCTATGTGGCCTCCATCCCAGGACCCTGAGATTATGACCTGAGCGGAAGGCAAAGGCTTTAACCCACTGAGCCACCCAGGCGCCCTCTATTATAATTTCTTAACTAGCATATCATTGTTCCTAGTTACTGCACATTTTGTCTTTGTTGTCATGCGTTCTCTCATTCTTAAGAGTGTTACAGCTGAAATTGGCCTCATGTATGTTTAATGCTTTTCCCTCTTCATCCCAGTGACTGAGATCAAAGGGAGGAGGCAGTATAGAGGTTTTAGAACTAAAAGAGATCTTAGGAATGTAATTCAGTTCTTTATTGCTAGTTAAGGCTGTTGCTCACCTGGCTGGCTAATGGTAGAAGCATCAGGCTTGAAGGAAAGTAACTTGTAAACGATCTCTATTAGTGCTACTGAGATTAGTTCAAACTCTTTATTGCTTGTCTTTAAAGCCTCTACCTGTTGGACTAATTTACACCTTTCTCATTCCCTGTGACTGAATGTTTATAGTTGTACCTAAGAATCTGTCCACACTAACAGTGTGGGAGGGATGAGGATTTTCTTTTTTTCTAGGTATTCTTGATTCTTGTCTGATAGTATGCATTTCATGTGAACAGAGCATTGTTCTACTTTTTACTATTGAAACTGGAAAATACTGTATTAAATCAAGTAATCTGACACTTTTAGGAATGTCTTAAAGAGCGCCTCCAAGAAACATTGAAACAGTGTTAGCTATTTCCAAGTAAACAGGGTTCACACCTATAAAATGAATGGAAATTAAATTGTGCTGGTCTTAGTAACAATTGTTTTATAGGCAAAGCGATTGGCCTTTTTAGAGGTGGTGTTTTATTCATTTAGAACCCTTTTTGACTGTCAAATTGCTTGATTCAATGCACAGTGTTCTCTAGTGGAGAGAATTAAAAATATAAAAAAATTTTGTGTGCCAGTTGTAAACCAGCTCTAAATCTTGGTTCTCTTCTAGTACCATGATAGGAATATTTCCATTGTCCTTGCAGTTCACAGAGATAAGATAAAGTTAGAGGGCTCTGAATTCAGAGACCTAAGTATTACAAATTTCTAATTAATACAATAAAATGGGTTTGCTTTTTTTTTTTAATTTAAGGATTCTACGACAAAGACAGTTCAGGGTGGAGTTCTAGTAAAGATAAGGATGCATACAGCAGTTTTGGATCTCGTAGTGATTCGAGAGGGAAATCTAGTTTCTTTAGTGATCGTGGAAGTGGATCAAGGGGAAGGTAAGTGATTTTTTTATTGATCTTGTCTTAGTGTATGCAATTCAGGAATTGGTCTTTAATTTGATAAGTACTCATTTTTCTACTGTGATCGTTAAGCATGTTTTTTTCCCTTAATAGACCACCTATTTGATTGTTAAGCATTATGTTTATGTAATCCCGTTTTCCTAGCTGTAAGAGGTCTTAACTAAATTGAACTTGTTACATAGAAAGCAGATGAGAATAAGAATGTGCCCCTGGGCATGATCCAACTCAGTTGCTTTTATATTTCTTTAGTTTTATGTTACTAGTGAATGGCCTAATAATGGTTGAGATTTCTTGTGGATATGACACTTTTTAAACACCTTATATTTTTGATTACACAAGTGGTGAACTGACCTCATGCGCCTAATAGCTGTGGTTAGTCCTGTGTGTCCTGATTTTTCGCAAACAGGCCTAAAATAAAAACATCTTAATTCAGGTAAGGATTCTTTTCTACCTTTTATCCAAAGTCTGTCACACAGGTGAATTGATTGTCCTTTTAAGTGACATCCTAGTATAACTGGGACAATTGATGTTTAGTGTGCTATTTTCTTCTCTTTCCTACCACTAAAATATATTTGGATGAGAAGTTTAAATAAAGTGTAAATTATGTGCTGATACCAAATATTTAATACTCGGTACTTAGTTTCAGCATGTATGAGGCCTGTGTAGGCTGTCTAATACTATAACTCAAGAAGGATATATACTCAGCATATGTAAATGACACATAGAATCTGATTAATTAAAAGGCATTATTTGTCAAACAAGGTTAAGCAAAATTGACATCGTTGAAGTTAGCTATGATGAAGAATTCAGTTTTTCTCCAGGTATGATTCTAGTATAGTGCTAGAAATCTGATAGTGGTTAAATGATAGATTCCGATTAGTTGCTTATGCTGTTCAGGTTTGACGATCGTGGACGGAATGACTATGATGGCATTGGCAGCCGTGGTGACAGAAGTGGTTTTGGCAAGTTTGAGCGTGGTGGAAATAGTCGCTGGTGTGACAAATCAGATGAAGATGATTGGTCAAAACCGCTCCCACCAAGTGAACGCTTGGAACAGTAAGTTTTTGAGATGTATGTTAATCTAATAAAGCCTCATTAGCTAGTATAACAAGTAAACATAACAATCTTTTGATTTCAGGGAACTCTTTTCTGGAGGAAACACTGGGATTAACTTTGAGAAGTATGATGACATTCCAGTTGAGGCCACAGGCAACAACTGTCCTCCACATATTGAAAGTGTAAGTATTTGTTCTTGACCTTTTAAGATACAGAGGGAAGTGTAAAGTTTTTCACAGCACATAAAAATGAGGTGGGCTTCCTAAAAGCAAATGCAGATGGTATCCACTTTGGTAAGTCTTTAGTCACATTAAAAACCTGCTTCATTGGTTTGTGGAAAGATTGCATTCACTGTCACCATTACTAATAATTGGAAATAGAAAATGGGTCAAATATAGGAAGAACCCAGACTTCTCCAATCTATATTAAACCTGGGGGTTGATTTTTCTCAAAATTTAATGTTATTTCATGTAGAACAGCTGTAGAGTATAAATCAGCTATTAGGCTTTTCCCCCCTCTGTTACTGTGTTAGTGTAAAGCAAAAATGGCTCCAGATAACATTTCTAGCTATTTAACCCTGTTGGATTTCTTTGACAGTTCAGTGACGTTGAGATGGGAGAAATTATTATGGGAAACATTGAGCTTACTCGTTATACTCGCCCAACTCCAGTGCAAAAGCATGCTATTCCTATTATCAAGGAGAAAAGAGACTTGATGGCTTGTGCTCAGACGGGTAAGTTTACTTGATAAAAGGGAAGAAGTGTCAAGAGTACTATAATTGGGTTTGCTCTTGTAAGACTAGTACCAAAAAAACATGAGTGTATATAAGTTCATTGGGAAGTTTGAGTCTCAGATGTAGCATCATTGGTATACTTTGATACAGGTATGCAGTAGCTGACTGGTGTATCTTGTTTTAGATCTTTGGATTTTATCTCCAGTGTTCACCTTAGGGCCTATAGAAAGTCCTCAACCTGGTACTGCTGCAAGAGGGATAGATTATTGTCTGTGCATTGGTGGGGAATGAACACTGTAACATTATATGTGGAGTAAGGAGGGTAAGATCAGAATAGTTTGTGATCCATAGGCATGTGACCAAGGGGAAGGTGGCTTCATGGGAAAGGAGCACCTCCCCATCTTTTGGGAATATGGGTAGAGCCTCTAAATGGAGTACAAGCTTTGCTGTATTGGTGAGTTTGACTGATATGAAAGAGGGTGGCACCCCCCCCATTAAAAATAATCATTTGGTATTTTTCCTTCATTATGGAAGAGTGAGAATGTCATCCTTTATTACACCATCAATATTTATAGGACCTACAAAGAAGTGTTAGAAATCGAAATTGACATCACTTTTGAGACAAAATTGCTGTTCTCTTTACATACACAAATGCAAAGAAGTGAATACTATGTTGTTATTGATCAGAGTTTGGTATACTTCCTCTGTAAGGGAATAAAATAAACTTAATGGTTTTATGGGCCACATGGTCTCTGTTGCCAATCTACTCATTTCTGCCGTGTAGTGTGAAAGCACTTATAAACCATATGTAGATTTGGCATGGCTATGTTCCAGTTAAAGCTTTATTTACAAAGATAAATAAGCTGGATCTTCATTTGCTAACTCCTGTTACAGATGGGTCGAAGAAGTCCCTTCTTGGTATTTTTAACTTAGGTGATAATTTTTAGAAAATTCATTTAGGCATAAAGTAAAACTACTACTAAACTTGTAATAGGGCTTAAAAAAATACTCATGTACCAATATTCAAAAATAATCAGGTTTTCCTGTGCTTAAATCAGAATATGCTCTCTCTTAAACAGGGTCTGGAAAAACTGCAGCATTTCTCTTACCCATCTTGAGTCAGATTTATTCAGATGGTCCAGGCGAGGCTTTGAGGGCCATGAAGGTAAATATTTGTTAAATGGGACTTTATTTTAAAGTAAGGTTTATGCCCCAAGATCAAGAGTGGCATGCTCTACCAAGCCAGCCAGGCGCCCCTAAATGGGGCATTATTATTACTATTATTTTTTAAGATTTTATTTATTTGAGAGACCGAGAGTTAGAGAGCACAAACTGGGAAGGAGAAGCAGGCTTGCTGCCAAGCAGGGAGCCCTACCCAGGGGTCAGTTTCAGGACCCTTGGATCAAGATCTGAGCCAAGGCAGCCCTTTAAGCAGCTGAGCCAGTCAGGCGCCCCAGTGGGAGATTATTATAGAACTTTGTAGGTAGCTACTTAGAAAAGATAATTTTCTAAGTGAGAGTGGTTTTTTGTTTTTTGTTTTTGTTTTTTAACATTTTATTTATTTGACAGAGAGAAACACAGCCAGAGAGGGAACACAAGCAGGGGGAGTGAGAGAGGGAGAAGCAGGCTTCCTGCCGAGCAGGGAGCCCGCTGTGGGGCTCGATCCCGGGTCTCTGGGATCATGACCTGAGCCGAAGGCAGTCGTCCAACCAACTGAGCCACCCAGGCACCCCGAGAGTGTTTTATTCCAAATTCTTTAATGAAAAAGAGTTTTCAAGTATAATCTATAAATTACTGAAGGGAATTATGTTGTAATGGGTCTTTTAAAAAGGATGTTAAGAGTTTAACTTTAATTATTTCTTAGGAAAATGGAAGGTATGGGCGTCGCAAGCAGTACCCAATCTCCTTGGTATTAGCACCAACTAGAGAATTGGCAGTACAGATTTATGAGGAAGCCAGGAAAGTAAGTATGTGTTCAGGGATTGTTCGCTTTCCCACTGATTCCAATCAAATGTTTTATGACCATGTAAAAGTGTTGGCCTTGAAGTTGATAAAATTCCTTTGCTTACAGTTTTCATACCGATCTAGAGTTCGACCTTGCGTGGTTTATGGTGGTGCTGATATTGGTCAACAGATCCGGGACTTAGAGCGTGGTTGCCACTTGCTAGTAGCTACTCCGGGTCGTCTAGTGGATATGATGGAAAGAGGAAAGATTGGATTAGACTTTTGCAAGTACGTTACTTTTTAAGTGCATAAGTAATAATTTTTTAAATTACGGGTCATTAATTTTGTAGTAGTGATCAGCATTGCTGTCATTTTAAGATCGAGAAATGATTTTATTTTAGTCCGCTAACTTTTATAAGAAGTTCGCTAATTGTAATTTTAATGTTGAAAAATCAAGGACCTTTTTTTTTTATGTAGAGGCTGAGAATAACCAGATTGGGAGAAAGTGAAAAGTAGTAAGAGCTAGTTTTGCTGTATGCTTGTGAATGATGGCAGAAATCCTGGGTTAGGTGTCAAATCATGCAGTGTGAAGAATTTATATCAAAATCTCTGTTAATTTCGATGACAGCCATACTGAAACTTTTTTCTTCTCTGAATATTTTTATGGCAGATATTTAGTGTTAGATGAAGCTGATCGGATGTTGGATATGGGTTTTGAACCTCAGATACGTAGAATAGTGGAACAAGATACTATGCCTCCAAAGGGTGTCCGCCACACTATGATGTTTAGTGCTACTTTCCCTAAGGAAATACAGGTATTGTGATTCCACAACTTTTACTACTTGGGAATTTGTTGATCTCAGTAGATAATAAACATTTTTTTTCCTTTCAGATGCTGGCTCGTGATTTCTTGGATGAGTATATCTTTTTAGCTGTAGGAAGAGTTGGCTCTACCTCTGAGAATATTACACAGAAAGTTGTTTGGGTGGAAGAGTCCGACAAACGGTCGTTTTTGCTTGACCTTCTAAATGCAACAGGTAAAATGATAATGATAGCATCATGCTGGTAGCTTAGGTAATGAGAATCCATTCGGATTGCCTTTACTGGTTTTCCTCCCCATTCAGAACACTAGTTAAAAAGTCTGTTTTTTATTTGCCTATCTTTGCATGTTTACTAAATGTAAAGTGACCTGAGTCGTTAGTGACAAAAACCTGGTAATTTTTCACAATCAGGCAAGGATTCACTGACCTTGGTGTTTGTGGAGACCAAAAAGGGTGCAGATTCTCTGGAAGATTTCTTGTACCATGAAGGATATGCTTGTACCAGTATCCATGGAGACCGATCTCAGAGAGATAGAGAAGAGGCCCTTCACCAGTTCCGCTCAGGAAAAAGCCCAATTCTAGTGGCTACAGCAGTATGTATAAAACAGTTCTTATTTTCAAGTTCAGCATGTTCAACGTTTGGCTTGACATGTGCCATATAACAAAAGTCATTTTGCAGGTAGCAGCGAGAGGACTGGATATTTCAAACGTGAAACATGTTATCAATTTTGACTTGCCAAGTGATATTGAAGAGTATGTACATCGCATTGGCCGTACAGGACGTGTAGGGAACCTTGGTAAGTGCTCAGTTACTTGATGGTCTGGTGGTTTTTCAGCGGGATATGTGTAGCCAAGAACTTTCTGGGATCTTAAATCTAAGAATGCCTCTGTTTCTAAGAAATATGGTTAAAATCTGTCTCAGCAATACAAGTGCTTGTCCTCTCTTCTTGGTATTCTACTTAAGATGCTATATAGGAAAGTAAGAATATTATGCTTTAGTGGATGACCTTAATTTATGTACTTTCTGGAACTGGTTTAGGCCTTGCCACCTCGTTCTTTAATGAGAGGAATATAAACATTACCAAGGATTTGTTGGATCTTCTTGTTGAAGCTAAACAAGAAGTGCCGTCTTGGTTAGAAAACATGGCTTATGAACACCACTACAAAGGAAGCAGTCGTGGACGATCTAAGAGGTAAGGCGAACGGGTGGTGCATAAAGAGAGGGGGAGGGTACCGCGTCCACAGTTCACTTTTCCAGTATTTAGTTGAGCAGGCTTCATGTTTCTTAGGTTGCCTGGATCCTTTGGGTTGAGGGGTATTAGAAGGGGTTGTTGACACGGAGTTAAAGCCAGTCACTCATGGCTGCAGCTTTTACGATCACCGTTAGGGAAAAGAGGGTTGGATAGGGAAATGTTGGCATTGCAAAGTCAGAAATTGACCACTGGAAATTCTTTTAACAAGAATTGGGTTATTTGGTGGAATTGCATTTTCCCGAGAACCACCAACACACCTTGTCGTTGCAGTAGCAGATTCAGTGGAGGATTTGGTGCCCGAGATTATCGACAAAGCAGCGGTTCCAGCAGTTCCAGCTTCAGCAGCAGCCGCGCAAGCAGCAGCCGCAGTGGTGGAGGCGGCCATGGCAGCAGCAGAGGGTTTGGTGGAGGTAATGTGAAATTTTTGACCTGTCTTTGGGAAGGGCTTCTTCCCTGTAGTATTTTTTTTCAAATTCGCCCTGTGGATTGTTTTTCATAATTTGACATCATTGTATTTAACGGTGGATGACTTAATTAATTTGTCTCTTTTTTTTTTAAATCTCTCATTAGGTGGCTATGGAGGCTTTTACAACAGTGATGGATATGGAGGAAATTATAACTCCCAGGGGGTTGACTGGTGGGGTAACTGAAGCTGCTTTGCAGTAGGTCACCCTGCCAAACAAGCTAATATGGAAACCACATGTAACTTAGCCAGACTATACCTTGTGTAGCTTCAAGAACTCGCAGTACATTACCAGCTGTGATTCTCCACTGAAATTTTTTTTTTAAGGGAGCTCAAGGTCACATGAAGAATTGAAAGGAACAATCAGCAGCCCTGTTCAGAAGGTGGTTCGAAGACTTCATTGCTGTAGTTTGGATTAACTCCCCTCCCGCCAACCCCCATCCCAAACTGCATTTATAATTTTGTGACTGAGGATCATTTGTTTGTTAATGTACTGTGCCTTTAACTTTAGACAACTTTTTATTTTGATGTCCTGTTGGCTCAGTAATGCTCAAGATATCAATTGTTTTGACAAAATAAATTTACTGAACTTGGGCTAAAATCAAACCTTGGCACACAGGTGTGATACAACTTAACAGGAATCATCGATTCATCCATAAATAATATAAGGAAAAAACTTATGCGGTAGCCTGCATTAGGGCTTTTTGATACTTGCAGATTGGGGGGAAACAACAAACGTCTTGAAGCGTATTAATGGAATTAGTTTCTAATGTGGCAAACTGTATTAAGTTAAAGTTCTGATTTGCTCACTCTATCCTGGATAGGTATTTAGAACCTGATAGTCTTTAAACAAGCCATTCCAGTCATGATGAGGTGATGTATGAATACATGCATACATTCAAAGCACTGTTTTCAAAGTTAATGCAAGTAAATACAGCAATTCCTCTTTCAATGTTTAGGCAGATCATTAAGTATGAGCTAGCCAAATGTGGGCATATTACTACAGGGAAAGTTTAAAGGTCTGATAACTTGAAATAGGTTTTTAGGAGAATTCATCTACTTAGACTTTTTAAATGCCTGCCATAAATGAAATTGAAATGGTAGAATGGCTGACCACAGCAATGACCAGCCCTCCTTGGGGCCCTGGATGATTTTTGGTCTTATAACGCATGCTAGTGTTGATGTTTTTTGGTCAAGAGGGTATGAACAGGAAGAATTAATGCAGCAGGCTTTATTTTAAATGCCGATTCACATTACTCTGTTCAAGCTGCGTTGAGATGTTAAACTGGCTTACTATAGACTTTGTAAAAATGGCTCCAGAAGAGTAACAAACTGAAATCTTTGAGATCACACAGGTTGGAAATATGTACATAACTGCACAAGGTGTCGATTCTGCTCTGCAGTGCAGTTGTAGTCAGTTTTAGTTGCATAGGTTTCCATTGTATTTATAGTCTGTTTATGCTAAATCTGGCCAAAGATGAGCATTGTCCACCACTAAAATGCCTCTGCCACTTTGAATTCTGTGCTAATTTTGTGGCCAGAATGCGGTGATCAAAACGCTCAATCTTTTTACAGTGGCATAGGAAGACGGCAAAAATTTCCTAAAGTGCAATAGATTTTCAAGTGTATTGTGCCTTGTTCTAAAACTTTTATTAAGTAGGTGCACTTGACAGTATTGAGGTCATTTGTTATGGTGCTATTTCAATTAGTCTAGGTTTAGGCCCTTGTACATTTTGCCCATAACTTTTTACAAAGTACTTCTTTTATTGCACATTCAGAGAATTTTATATATATGTCTTGTGTGCGTGTCCTTAAACTTCCAATCTTATTTTGTCTCTTGGAGATTGTTGAACGCAGCTTGTCTAGGAAGGGGATGGGACTAGATTCTAAAAATTTATTTGGGACCACGGGAATAATAGTTGGGAAGAAAACTTTGCACACGACAGATTTCTAGATACTTTTTGCTGCTAGTTTTATGTAATATTTATTGAACATTTTGACAAATATTTATTTTTGTAAGCCTAAAAGTGATTCTTTGAAAGTTTAAAGAAACTTGACCAAAAGACAGTACAAAAACACTGGCACTTGAATGTTGAATGTCACCGTATGCGTGAAATTATATATTTCGGGGTAGTGTGAGCTTTTAATGTTAAGTCATATTAAACTCTTAAGTCAAATTAAGCAGACCCGGCATTGGCAGTGTAGCCATAACTTTCTGATGTTAGTAAAAACAAAATTGGCGACTTGAAATTAAATCATGCCAAGGTTTTGATACACTTGTCTTAAGATATTAATGACACACTTCAAAAACACTGATAAGAAGTGTCCAGATTCTCAGATGTTGCGTGAGTTTTGTTTAGTTGTGTGTATTTTTTTTTTTTTCAGTGAATGTCTGGCACATTGCAATCCTCAAACATGTGGTTATCTTTGTTGTATTGGCATATTCAGTGACTTGTACATTCAGCGGTAGCGTTTGAGCAAGTTTTATCAGCAAGCAATATTTTCAGTTAATAAATAAGGTTTCACAAATCACATAAGAATGGATTTAAACTTGCTGAATGTAAAGATTGAACTTCAAGTCACTGTAGCTTTAGTAATTGCTTATTGTATTAGTTTAGATGCTAGCACTGCATGTGCTGTGCATATTCTGATTTTATTAAAATAAAAAGTTGAACTGCACAGTCTCCTTTGTTGTTGTCAATTGTGGTTTATTATAGGTGAAAATAAAGTTGTGCTCTTGCCTGAAGAATTGTGTAATTTTTTTGGTTTGCCGTCCAGTGCTAATTTGGAGATGCCTCTTGGAGACAGGATTACTCTGATACCGCAAGTGTTTGTAATAAAAGATGAAGTTGGCCCCAAAAAGAGTTGTTGGAATAGATGGGAATCTAAGAGGTCCTTAGTGATGCACAACATTTATTGCAAATTGGTTTGTGCTTTGAGCAGCTTAATATGGGTGGGAATCTCTTTGTTCTTTGAAGCACTTATGTGAACGTCATTTGAACAGTGGAAGAAGTTGGGTAAGAAATATACTAGCAATCCAAGTGATGGTGAACACTTAGGGGTCAAGAATTTATTGGGGGGCAGGGAGCTCCTGGCTGGTTAAGACAGTAGCACATGTGTTTCAGTCTCAGGCTTGTGAGTTCAAGCACCATGTTGGACAGGAGCCTACTCCATGTATTTGGGGTCAGGGTGCTAGAGATGGCATGGGCACCCTTTGGTTTCTTTGCTCTTCTCCCATTATTACTACTACCAATGACCCCCTTCTCAGAAGTTAGGGATCAAACATGAAATGTTGGCTATCTGCTATTAAACGTAAGGAAAGTATTCAGCTTGTTCCACTTAGTTGTTTGCAGTATGAGAATTTTTTTTATTAGCATTGTAAAGACTTGCCTCTGGATAGTTACTATTTTCAGTTAGTCATGATCTCAAAGTAGCAAGCCCAAAATTTTAGGGCAGAATTTTGAAGCATAATAGACCATATTGGTTTTGGAGGTGGGAAAGAGGAAGGGAAGCCCGAGTTTAGTCAAAAGTGTGGAAAGAGGTTATGTTAGGATGGCTGCATTGACAAGCTAGTGGCCGAAGGTGACAGTGAAATTGGATTTTTTTTTTTTTTTAAGATTTTATTTGACAGAAACAGCCAGAGAATACAAGCAGGGGGAGTGAGAGGGAGAAGCAGGCTTGCTATCTGGGGGGACTGTCTAAATTCTTGAGATTATATCTAGCAGGGTTAAGATCGTAACTCCGGTTTACTTGCATATTACGTTAATTTTTGTAGTTTTACTTTTGTAATTTAAATGTTTAAATATAAAGTAGTAGTCACTCTCCCCCTGTACCCAGTGTTAATGTTTCCTAGGTTTGTTCTTAACCATCTCTTGGCTGAATTTTCAAACCAGGTATTTGCTTTCTAAAATGACTTACAGGGACCATGTTTGAAATGTTCTCAATGTCTTTGTCTAAAACTACATGAATGTTTTTCCTCTTATGGGTAGCTGTTTCCCTTGCCCCTGTGCTCCTAAGTTAACTGGTTGAATGGTCACAGGCTGGTTCTCGAAGCTCAGTAACTAAGCTACCTGGGTGTTGACACTGGTCTTAACGTGCCTTCCCACTGGAATACAGAGGTTCCATTTTCTGCATTTTAGGAATGTCTGGGGATTTTTTTCTCTTCTGTTGTCATTGAACACAATTGCAGATAACGTTTAAACCTGCTTTGCTTCAGGTCTTGTCCTCATTTCAGTTGATCCACTTTTAAGCATGTTCAGTGTTTCTATTGTGGTTTCCTCTATAATGACTAGTCTTCATTTCCTTAGTTTTCATTGTCGAACCCCCCCCAAGTTTTTCCTACCTGTACCTGACTGGGTTGTCTTCAGGATTATTCTGAAATAGGATTATTTTGACACAAGGCACTAGCTTTAATTATAGTGGAGAAGAATATTTCATGATCTGCAAAGATGTTTATTATAGGAGGAAACCCCATAAAACAGATGAACATATGTACTGTAAGAGGAGCAGAAGTCTCAAAACAGGTGTTAAATGTAGAATTACCTTATGACTCAGCAATTTTACTCCTAGGAGAATTCTACCCAGGAGAAATGAAAACAAGCTTACCAGCTTTTGTTTGCATGCAATTGTTCATAGCATTCACAATAATCAAAAAGTGGAAACCACCCAAATGTCAATTAGCTGGTGGATGGACAAACAAAATGTGTATACATGGAATGGAATGCTGTTTAACCTTAAAAAGGAAGCGCTGATGCTATCTCTATCCTCTAGGGCCATGACCACATCCCTAATTTCCTCTCTTCAAAGGATCATTAAGAGGGCCTGTTAGTATACTGTGACACATGTCTGTATTCTGACTTAGGGTTTTCTGTGGATGTCTCTGGTTTCAGTCCTGATTTTACTGTGTTAGCAGATCTAGTCATGGTTTACAGTCATGGTTCTTGTTTTCCTTGTTACACTGAAGATGACGTTTTACTTTTTTAAGTAGGGTTCTGAACTTAAGGGCCCTCAGATCTAAGTGTGGCACCTTGACATTTTACTTTTGAGCTAAGTGGAGTAAAAATGCCTCTCCCATCTTTGGAAAAAAGTGGGAATCCTCATTCTCCCTTTTCCAGTCTTAATTCTATTCCACACTCACCTAGATTTTCAACAGCCCATCTCATTTACCTGACATCAGTTGGGTAGTTGGATGAAGAATAGTCTCTGAACCTCCACTCTTGATGCAGTCACCTGATAGGATCCCAGTGGGTTATCTAGTAGACATTTGGATGGCCAAGGTTGATTAGGGTTCATTCAAAAGCTGATTGGGGGTTTGCTGAGTGTTGATGAATGTAAGGATTTCAAATGTAGTCCTTGTCCTCTTGGAACCTAGTTTTTCTTTTGTGGTTCCCCAACTTGATGTTGCAACAGGAGAATCTGGGAAATGATTCTATGGCAACTCCTAATAGAATCCATCCCTGGGGTTCACTCTGGAGTCTCTTTTGCTTTTTGCTTCTGTTTTTAATTTCCCCAGGCAATTCTGATGCAGCAAACTTAGGTATGGAGTCTGCCGTTCTTTACCCTTTATCATCTGTTCCAAAATTTAACAATTACCATGATCATGTTTCAGATACTTCATGGCAGAAGCATCTCTATATTCCACATTACAGTGGATACTACAACCAAATTAATGGCACTCTATTGTGAGTTGGTCCAGTGGTGTGGCACCAGTCTACCTTGGCAGCTTTTAACTTCCCCATTCCCTATACTATGGCTGAATATGATGCTATTGTGCAGACAGTTCTGCACTCTGCCAGAGTTTTTGTTCACCCTGTTCTTCTGACTAGAATTGGAGCTGAATTAATATTTAATTTTATATATCGTACTAAGAATATTAAGCCACCATTTACAATTATTAGCGACAGGGGGAAAATAATGGCTCTAATGGGTTGAGGAAGGAGTAGATTTCAATTGGAATGTGCAGAATGAGCTCAACTTTTTGGAGAATATGTAGAAAACTAGCAGGATATCTGCAGAAATAGTGACAGTTCTTGCTTCTGGTTTAAACGGAAAGATTTTCTGCTGCTTCATACCTTCCCTTACTGTTTAGTTTTCATACCTGTTTAGGTTTCATACAATTATATTTTTGATAAAACGTTTTTTTTGTTTTTTTTGTTTTTTGGTCTGAAATGATATAGTTACAGGAAGTTGTGAAGTGGTACAAAGAGATCATGTGTACCTTTAACAGTTTCCCCTATTGGTAACATCTGGCATAACTGGAAATTGACATTGGTACAATCCACAGACCTTCAAATTTCACCAGTTTTATGGGTACGTGTGTGTGAGTGTGAGGGGTTCTATGCAGTTTTATCGTATGTTGATTCATATAACCACCTTGACAGAACTGTTCCACCACCAAGACCTCCCTAGTGCTACCCCTATAGTCGCACCTGGCTCCCTTCCTGCTTCCCAACCCTGTCACCCCTGGCAACTGCTTATCTGTTTTCCATCTCTAAAACGTCACTTCAGAATTGCTACAAATGGAATTGTGCAGTATGTGACCTTTTAAGATTGGCTTTTTTGTCACTCAGTGTAATGTCCTTGAGAGCCATTCGAGTTGTTGCAAATAGTTGATTTCTTTATTGCTGAGTGGTATGGATGTTCCATGGCTGGATTATTCAGCTGGTGAAGGGTATTTGGCTTGTTGGTATGAACTACAAATCAAGGTTGCTATGAACATTGAACATTTTTGTACAGATTTTTATGTAGATATGAATTTTCGTTTTTCTGGCAGAAATGCAATTGTTGGATCATATGGTAAGTGTATGCTTAGTTTAAGAACCTGCCAAAGCATTTTCCAGATGCCCATCAGCAATGCATGAGAGATCCAGTTTTTCTTCATCCTCACCAGCATTTGGTATTGGCATATTTTATGTTGGCTGTTTTAATTGGTGTGAGATGGTATCTCCTTGTGGTCTTAATTTGTTCGTGTCTTTTTTTTAAAGATTTTATTTTATTTATTTATTTGACAGAGAGAGATCACAAGTAGGCAGAGAGGCAGGCAGAGAGAGGAGGAAGCAGGCTCCCTGCAGAGCAGAGAGCCCGATGCAGGCCTTGATCCCAGGACCCTGAGATCATGACCTAAACCAAAGGCAGAGGCTTTAACCCACTGAGCCACCCAGGCACCCAGAATTTTATTTATTTATTTGACAGAAACACAGCTAGAGAGGGAATACAAGCAGGGGGAGTGAGGGAGAAGCAGGCCTCCCGCCTAGCAGGGAGCCCAGTGTGGGGCTCTATCCCAGGACTCTGGGATCATGACCTGAGCCGAACCACCTAGGCACCCCTATGTTTGTGTCTTTTGCCCATTTTAACATAATTGGTTGTTTTTCAGTGCTGAGGTTTTTAAAAAATTATTGAAGTATAGTTAACAGATGAGGTTACGTAAGTTTCAGGGATTTGACAATTCTCTACATGACATGGGGCTACCCACAATAAGTATAGCTACCATCTGTCACCATACAAAGTTATTGCAACTTTATTGACTATATTCCCTATGCTGTACTTTTCATCCCCATGATTTATTTCATAACTGTAAATTTGTACCTCTTAATCCCCATCATCTATTGCCGCCACCCCCCCCCAACTTCCTCCCCTCTGGAAACCACCAGTTCGTTTTCTGCATGTATGAGAGAGTCTGTTTCTGTTTATTCATTGGCTTTGTACTGTTGAATTTTGAGAGTTCTGTATATATTCTAGGTACCAGTCCTTTGTCAGATGCAGATGTATGATTTACAAATATCTTTTCCCAGTCTATCGCTTGTCTATCTTTTTATTATTATTTTAATTCCAGTATAGTTAACATACATTGTTCTATTAGCTCAAGTGAATGATATAGTGATTCAACAATTCCAGGGCTCAATAAGATAAGTATACTCTTAGGGGGCCTGGCTGGCTCAGTAAGAAGTTCATGTGACTCTTGATCTCAGAGTCATGAATTTGAGCCCCATGTTGGGTGTAGAGATTACTTAAAAAAAAGATAAGTGTACTCTCTTTTTAAAAAAATTATTTATTTGAGAGAGAGCATACAGCGAGAGTGAGAGAACATAATCAGAGCCAAGGGCAGAGAGAAGCAGATTCCCCACCAAACGGGGAGCCTGACATGGGGCTCAATCCCAGAACTCTGGGATCATGACCCGGGCCAAAGGCAAATGCTTAACTGCTGGGCCACCCAGGCACCCCAAGATAAGTGTACTCTTAATCCCCATCACCTACTTCACCCATCCCCCTACCCACCTCCTCTCTGGTAATCCTGTTTCCATAGTTAAGAGTCTCTTATTTGAGGGGCACCTGGGTGGCTCAGTGAGTTGGGTGTCTGACTCTTGATCTCAGCTCAAGTTTTTGATCTCAGAGTTGTGAGTTAAGCCCCATATTGGGCTCCATGATGGGTGTGGCGCCTACTTAAAAAAAGTCTATTATTTGGTTTGTCTCTCTTTTTTCTTTGTTCATTTGTTTTGCTTAAGTTCCACATATGAATGAAATCATATGTTATTTGTCGTTGGCTTACTTCACTTAGCATTATATGCTCTAGATCCATCCACATTGTTGCAAATGGCAAGACTTCATTCTTCTTTACAGTCAAATAATACCCATTGTATATATATACATACCACATCTTCTTTATCCACTCATCCATCAATGGACATGAAGTCTGCTTATTTCTCTTCTTAACAGGGTCTTTTGTAGAGCAAAACATTTTTAGGTTTTTAAAAACATTTCCAATTTTGATGCAGTCCAATTAGTCCAATTATCAGTATTTCCTTTTGTGGATTGTACTTTTGGCGTCATCTAAGAACACTTCACCTAGCTGTAGGTCCTAAATATTTTCTACTTTTTTCTAATTTCTAATTTCTAATTTTACATATAAGTCCATTTTTAAGGTGTGAGGTTTAGGTCGACTTTTAAATCTATGGATGTTCAACTGCCCTAGCACTATTTGTTGAAAAACCTCCTCTGTTGAAAGTCCTTTGCAACCTCGTCAAAACTCAGTTGACCATCCTTGTGTGGGTCTATTTTGGGTTCTTTTCTGTTTCATTGATCGATGTGTCTGTTGCTCCACTGACACCACACTGTTTCCATCACTTCTAGCTATATAGTAAGTCTGAAAACTGGATAGAGTGATTCTTCACATTTCTTTCTTTTTCAATTTGTTTTAGCTATTCTAGTTTCTTTGTCTTTTCACATAAATTTTAGAATAAACTTTCCTTCCTTTTCTTTCTTCTTCTTCTTCTTCTTTTTTTTTAAAGTAATCTCTATGCCCGACGTGGGGCTTGAACTCATCACCCCAAGACCAAGAGTCATATGTTCTACCAACTGAGCCAACCACGCAGCCCTAGCTTTTCCTTACAAAAGAATCTTGCTGGGATTTTGATGGTAATTGTATGGAACCTATAGATCAGTTTGGAGGAGAATTGACATCTTTATTATGTTAACTCTAAAACATATTTTTAAATTGTGAACTCGGAATATCCAGCCAACAGGAAAAATCATCTGCTACTTCCTATCTGGAGCACTTCTATTTATTCATCCTAGGATCATGTTCCTTGTTTGGAGCATGTCCATGGAGCCAGGTGTCTCCATGAAATGCTGCATTTTGTGAAGGAAGTTTATGTAGGAATATATATATAAAGGAGTCCAGCTGGTTCTCATGGCAGCCTAGATATTTCAGAGCAACGCTCCTGCTGAAGGCAACCATAAAAATGGACATAAATTTAACGCAGGCATTCCCCTTCTGATCCAGCAAGCACTTTCCGGAAGGGTTCCTGTTAGGAACAGAGACAGAGATCTTCCTGAAAGGGTTCCTGTTACAAACAGAGACAGAGATCTTCCTGGAAGTCAAGTCAGTAACTGCCTGTGCAGAAAATGGAATATTCAGTTCATCTCAAACTTGTAAGAAACCTTATACCTTTTTGGTTTCATCTTCTTAAAACTCATCATTGGGAGAGTACTTGGGAGTCTTACTTGAATATTAATTCTCAGCATGCACTGAACCTAATGACGATAATGTCCCAGAATTTTAATAACAAAATTTTAATGTCAGTTTTCATCAGGGAACTGTGTCCTTGGATTGTACTGTGGTGACTTCCTGTCACAGATGGGCTTTGTTTCTAAGGACGCGTTTTTACTTGGGCTCACTCCTAGGGAATAAGGTCTGGGGCATTTATTTAACATACCCCTGGTTGACTCTCACCATACTCATCTCTCTCTTGTGTCTTCTTTCATTTTCTTGCAACATCTGTAACTTGCCTCTACATTTTGGAGAGAGATAAGGGATAATTATATAAAAGGAAACTTAACACTCTTTTTTAAGTCTATTGTTTTGGTGTGTTGCCGCAGGAAGGAATATCTGGAGATGGAAATTCAGCTTTAACAATGATAATAAAAATAAGAAGACAGGGCACGATTCAATTTTGACAGTGCAGCAACCTGGGTAATCCTATTGGTTTCCTGCTTTGGTGTTGGGTGGGATACAACTCAGGTTTTATCTAATTCTATAGGGAGGTTGGATTTATAGTCCCATCTGTGACTTTCCAAAAACTAGCTTAAAAAACACTGGATGGCCCCTATGATTGTGTTCTCTACCTGGACAAAGTCAACAACTAATGAGATTTATTGTGAATGGTAGTGGCAAGAGGTGGACACAGCCATAGGCTTACATGTTTTAGTGATCAAGCAGCCAAAGCAAAGGTGTTTTCTAAAGGCAAATCTCACAATGTATTTGCTAACAGCTCTGTTGAAAACCTGAAGTAAAGAGAGCAACCAGTCTCACCCCTGGCCAGATTCATACTCTGCGTTCTCTTAGATGCTTTCCATTACCTCCTGATGGAGGAAGTATGGCGTGCTCTTGTTTAGACCATCTAGCTGGGCTTTTCTCAACCACTTAGCGCTGTGGTGGCTTCTCACCTATGAATGTTTGATCTGTATTTCCCTCTTTTCTGGATCATTCCCTTAATGGCACCCATCTCAAAGCCCTGGCCTGATCTCATGTCTCTCTCTAGCTTGCATTGCCATCCATGTTCATAGCTTTTGATACCAGGTCTTTTAACCAACATTTTACCTAGAGAATGCATTGACTTATTTTAGAATCACACGATATGCGAAGTTACACAGTAAAGTCTTATTCCCACCTCGCTCCCATCCCAACCAGTAACCACATGTTACTTACTTGTCTATCCTTCTAGAGTGTAAAGGGAAGCATCTATGAATATATTTTCTCCTCATTTTACACAAAAGATAGCATGCTATAGGGCACCTGGCTGGCTCAGTTGGTAGAGCGTGTGACTCTTGATCTCAGGGTCGTGAGTTCAAGCCCCACGTTGGGCATACAGCTTGCTTAGGAAAAAAAAATGGATAGAACAGTATATTGTTCCATACCGTCTTTCTACTAAACAATAACTAATAGAAAATTTTGCATGTCAATACATGGAGTCCATTCTTTTTTACAGTTGTGTTCTCAGAATATTATTATTGTGTGGCTATACGGCAATTATGCAACTATCCTGCTGATAGGTTGTTTTTGTCATTTGTTATTTCCGGTAATACTGCAATGAATGATTAACTTCATACACATAAGTATATTCACTGAAATTTGGGTACATATGGTCAAGTTCCCTACAGGACTCGTATCAATTTGCACCACCCCCAGCAAGGTACAAGAGTGCTTTTTTCCCCATAGTTTTGTTAATGTGTGTGTTGGCAAACTTGTATTTTGGCTAATGTAATCTATCCTATTTTTTTTTTAACCTGGATAGTTTTAATTTATAGTTCTATTCGGAGTGAGCTCAAATACCTTCCCATTATTTAAAATGCTATTGGTATTGCTTTTTCTGTTAACTATCTATTCCCAATGATCTTTGGCAGATTTTTCTTTTGCACTGTTTGCCTATTTCTTGTGTTTTTTTTTCTATTTCTTGTGTTTGATTTATAGAAGCTCTATATGAGGAAGAGTAGGTCTTTGTTATAGTAGTAGCCAAATAGTTTTTGTTTTTACATTTGGCCCTTTGTGTCTTCATGTTGCTTATGGTGTTTTGGTTTTTTTTTTTTTAAAGATTTTATTTATTTATTTGACAGAGTGAGACACAGCCAGAGAGTTGGTTGAGCGACAGGCAAGGGGAGTGAGAGAGGGAGAAGCAGGCTTTCCTGAGGAGCAGGAAGCCTGATGTGGGGCTCGAACCCAGGACTCTGGGATCATGACCTGAGCCGAAGGCAGCCGCTCAACAACTGAGCCAC
>PITA01006674.1:0-98031 GCA_004023965.1 Spilogale gracilis
ATGGTGGATAATCTTTTTAATGTACTGTTGGATCCTATTAGCTAGGATCTTGTTGAGAATTTGGTATCCATATTCATCAGGGATAATGGTCTGAAATTCTCCTTTTTGATGGGATCTTTGCCTGGTTTGGGGATCAAAGTAATGCTGGCTTCATGGAAAGAGTCTGGAAGTTTTCCTTCTGTTTGTGTTTTTTTAAACAGCTTCAGGAGAATAAGTATTGTTTCTTCTTTGAATGTGTGATAGAATTCCCCAGCGAATCCATCAGGTCCTGGGCTCTTATTTTTTGGGAGGTTTTTGATCACGGCTTCAATCTCGTTACTTACTAGATATTGTTCTATTCAAGTTGTTGATATCTTACTGTTTCAGTCTTGGAAGTTTATAGTTTCCAAGAATTCATCCATTTCTTCTAGGTTGTTTAATTTATTGGCATATAGCTGTTGATAATAATTTCTAATAATTATTTCTATTTCCTTGGTGTTGGTCATGATCTCTCCCCTTTCATTTATAATTGTATTAATTTGGGTCCTCTCCCTTTTCTTTTGGATTAGTTTGGCCATTGGTTTATCAATCTTATTAATTCTTTCAAAGAACCAACTTTTTGTTTCATTGATGTGTTCTACCGTATCTCTAGATTCTAATTCATTGATCTCTGCTCTCATCTTAATTATACCAGTCTTGTGTGTGTGTGTGGGGGGGGGGGGTTGGCTTAATTTGTAGGTAATTTTCCAATTCCTTAAGGTGTAAAGGGAGTTGGTATATTCTGGATTTTTCAGTTTTTTTGAGTGAGGCTTGGATGTCTCTGTATATCCCTCTTAGGACCACCTTTCTCGTATCCCATAGGTTTTGGATTGATGTATCTTCATTCTCATTGGTTTCCATGAAACGATTAAGTTCTTCTTTGATTCCCTTGTTGATCCAAACATTCTTCATCAGGATGGTCTTTAGTTTCCAAGACTTTTGAATTCCTTCCAATCTTTTTCTTGTGGTTGAGTTCCATTTTCAAGGCATTGTGGCCTGAGAATATGCAGGAAATAATCTCAATCTTTTGGTATCAGTTGAGCTCTGATTTGTGACCCAGTATGTAGTCTATTCTGGAGAAAGTTCCATGTGCACTAAAGAATAATGAGTATTCTGTTGTTTCAGGGTTTCAGGGTGGAATGTTCATCCAGGATTTGTTCAACTATATCTTCTAGTATTCTCTCTCTCTCTACTCCCTCAGGGGTGCCAATAATTCTGATATTGGAGCATTTAATTGCATCATTTATTTCCCTAATTCTATTTTCATGGGATTTTAGCTCTTTGTCCCAAGACTTCTCCTGCTCCTCCTTCTCAATCAATCTGTCTTCTAGATCACTAATGCGGATCTTCTGCTTTACTTACCCTAGCTGTTAGAGGATTTGGATTAGATTGGATCTCATTGATAGCATTTTAAACCTCTGCCAGATAAGCTCTCACTTCCACTCTTAGAGATTCTATATTACCACTAATGGCATTTTCCAACTTAGCCATTGCCTGGGTAATTGCTACCCTGATTTCCATTTCAGAGATATTGTTTATGTCCATATCCAGTAATTCTGTGACAGAGGTCATATTATCTGAATTTTTCCTCTGTTGGGTATTCCTCCTCCAAGTTATTTTGGTGAGAGGCAGTTGAGGGAATGTATAGCTGAATATATCAACCATAATTCAGGCAAGGCATCCATTGGAAGGTTCAGAGCAATTGAAATTCCCACCAAATAGAAATAAAAAAGAAAAAAGAGAAAGAGAAGAAAAGAAAGAAAAATCCTGCCAAAGTGGGTCCCAAAGGTAGGATTTATATAGTAAAGAGACAAAAATGAATAAACAAGGAGACCAACAAAGTAAAAGAAAAGAAAAAAAAAGCAAAATCCAGGTCAAATGACCCCCAAGAATAAAATTTATATTGTATAAAGACAAAACCAAGTACACAGAAACACTGATAGAAGAATAAGATGGGAAGGTGGTTATAAACCCTCAATGTGGGCAAGGAAGGTATTTCAGTTCTTCCTGGGTATATCTTGTTATCTTTGTTAAAGGACTCAAATTTCTAGAATTATAGGGAGATTAAAACTGGTTTATATGCAGGGGTAGTATTGAATAGGGAAAAAAGATTACCTTGAAGCTTATATCTATATGTATATTAAAAAAAAACCTCACAGGTATATGTATGAAAAAAGTTCAAGTTAAAAAGTTATTATGGTATGTTGTATTAAACATAAAATTGTAATAATAAGTAGGTTAAAAAATAAAAGAACAAGAATTGTGAAAACTAATTTTTTAAAAAATGAAAAGAAAAGCTATATCTATGAACTATACAGGTTTTGGGACAGTACCAGGAGCTAAATATATTGTTTTTCCATGATTTGGGGGTTTTACAGTTTTATGGAGACCCTTTGGTGGTTGTCTTCTTGTTCTTTTGGCTTGTGTTCAGGGGGAGGGGCCTGCCACAGTGTTTTCCAGTCAATCTAGCTTGGGCTGAGTCCCTCGGCCCGGTATCAAGGGGCTAGGCTCTATGGAAACCGGTTTTTCAGACTTTTGTTCTCTGGAGATTTTTGGTTTTTGGTGTTTTTTTGTGGCTTTTTGGAGTCTCAGAGCACAGTAACCTCTCTGTACCCAAACCTCCTTGTCAGAAAGAAGCCTCAGTCTGCTCCCCTCTGGATGGTCCAGAGCACACAAACTTCCCCTCTGCAAACTCTCCTGCACACCACCATCTCTCACAGGTGGTGCACACCCTGAGTCACCCCTGCAATGGTCGTCCGGAGGTACCCACTTGTCTCTGCACCCACATGCCACAGAAACCACAAGTGATATTTATTTGGTCAAGCCTGCAGCTGCCAGGACCACTGTCTGGAGCTCACACTCATGCTGGGTACCCTTGGACCTGATGGTCCCTCACATCACATGGAAGGCTGTAGGCCAAGGGGCCTCCAGCGCAGTTGGGGGTATGCCCAGCCCACGTTCTGGTGCTAGTTGCAGAGAACCCTGGGCTTAGGGAGTCCCCACCAGGCTTCCTCAGGCATGGATGGGTGCCAGCTCTGGCCCTCCCAGGAATGCAGGTTTAGGTCTGTGCCTGTGGCTGACAGAGTCCACCAGTTGCCCCTTAAGACCCTTTGTTTCTGAGTGCTTTTAAGCAGACTCTAAGTTGATGCTGGTCCCCAAGCACAGGGCACTTTTGTATTAGGGTGGGTCACTTCTGGTGGCTCCCTCTCCCTTCTGTTTATCCTTTGAAATCAGTTCAAGTGCTCCCACTCTGCTTTACCTCTCCGCTGATGCTCTTCTACCCCCATAGAGATCCAGAAGTGTGTAGTTTTACATCTCAGGCTGATTTCATGAGTGTTCAGATTGTTCTAGTAGATATTTAGCTCACTTCAGGGGACCGGTTGAAACAGGGTCTCCTCCTCCTCTGCCATCTTGCCTCTCCCTCTCCCTTGTCATGTTTATTATGACAATGATTTCTCAGTTCTTTCAGTGATACTTCCAAATCACTTAATGCTTTCTTAAATCTTAACCAATATTGGTTTATTGCATTAATGAATTACTTGCTACATTCTTTTGCATTTAGTTAGTAAGTGTTTGCAATTTAATTGCTTGGATGTTTTCTCTAAAATAAATTCCTTCAAGACTCTTTAACTTTGTTTTTGCCAATTAAAACTCCTCATTCTAATTTGTGAACTTAATTTTCTTTCTCAAGGTCACTAATTATATTCTATTTTGCAGTTACAACCTAATAAGTAGTTAATTTTGTTCTTTCAGAGATGCATTGTTCTTGGAATAGTCCTGAGTTTTGCAAAGCACAGGTGCACGACGTATGGACCTCATGCTGCTGCTTCTGCTACAGTACTTTACAAAACAAAACAATACAACAATTAGGAGGAAAAAAAATAAAATAAAGGATGAATAACTAAAACTATCAGAATTTTACAAAACTTTTTAAGCTTTGTAAGTTATCAAAAATTACTAAATTCTGACTTTAATTCAAAGGATACTCATAGTAATTCTAATAACATGCTAGGAATTTCTTAGTGCTCTCTTTGTTCTTGGCCAAAGTGTAGTATGAGTTGTCCTTTAACCCCATCCATAAGGATTTGGGTAAAAGAACACAAAAGAATCTAGTGAGATGTATTAAAGTAAGTTACCTTAAGAAATCTAAATTTTGTCTATTTATTATAATAAACTCTATGTGGATCAGAAAGAGATAGGCAAACATCCCAGAAAAGTATAAGCTTGCAGATATTAATTTTGGAAGAAAATATGTTCAACAAGTTTATGAAGTATATACTAACACTCCTAGTATTTCTACCTATAACTTGAAATGCAAAATTCAGAAAAATTCCACATGAAGAAATTTCATACCTTATTAGCAACACTACTCTAATGTAATAGAAATCCGTTCATAGATATATTTTTCTTCCTTCCCTTCTCCTCCTGTCCATACACCTCTTTCTTCTTTTTCTCCTCCTCCTTCTTCTTCTTTCACTTCCTCTTCGTCCTCCTCCTCCTCTTCTTCTTCCTCTTCCTCTTCTTATTTATTCTGTCCTCTTCCTTCTTTCTCATATTCTCCTCCCTTACTACTGTAATTCTCTTCTCCATTCTCTTTTCCTGCCTCTTCCTCATGCACTTGTTCCTTCCTTCCAGACTCATAGTTCATAGTAAGAATTGTCCTCTCCAAATGGATGCATCAGGAGATGCAAAATTCCACAAGTTTCTTTTTGGAATTCCCTAAAAATCAATCAATTCTTGGATATGTAACATCAAATAGGAACATCCACTAAACAGATGTCAATCAGATTTCTAGTGAGTTGCTTTCTTCTTCTATATTCTCTCTCTCTTTTTTTTTTTTTTAGAAAAAACTTAGGACTTGATCAGGTAGTTTGCAGAGAAGGAAGTACAAACGGCTTCTATAAAAAGATGCACCATTTGTTACTAAAGAAATTCAAGATAAACTATTAATGAGATGCCATTTTAATTTTTTTATTTTAAGTCAATTATTTAACATATAATGTATTATTAGTTTCAAATATCAGTTGCATATAACACCCAGTGTTCATCACATCATGTACCCTCCTTCATGCCCATCACCCTATTACCCCGGCCCCTCCAGCAGCCCTCAGTTTGTTTCCTAGAATGAAGAGTCTTTTATGGTTATGGTTTGTCTCCCTCTGTGATTTTCTCTTATTTTGTTATTCCTTCCCTTCTCCTGTGATCTTCTCTTTTGCTTCTTAAATTCCACTTAAGAGTGAAGTCATGATAACTGTCTTTCTCTGATTGACTTGTTTCACTCAGCATAATACCCTCTAGTGCCATCCAGTTAAAATCTATCAGAGGAGTAAGATCATAAATTTGAGGGGGAAAAAAAAGGATTAGCCAGTGTGTGGCTATATAAAACCACACTCTTATATACTGTTGGTGATAATATATAATGGTGCAATGTCTTTGGAGCAATATGTCCATCATTTTAAAAAAACAAAATCAGACAAACAAAAAATTTTAAATCTATACATACTTTGGTCCCACAATTCTATTTTTAGAAATTTAGCCTACAGACATTTCTTACACATGCATAAAGATGTATGTATAGGGGTATTCATTATAGCCTTGATTTAAATATAGAAAGAAGGTGGAAAGTTAAATGTTTATGGTTGCACACTGTGGCATAGTCATACAATGAATACTACTAAAATTTTATGAATTATATGTATTCATAAAAATCTCTAAGATTATTATTGTTTAAAAATCAAATAAACTTCAGTACACTGTACAGAGAAGATAGACTTCATTGTGGATTTAATAATATATGCAGATATACACGTACATATACCCACACATAAATATATGTATAAGCTTTTCTATTCATTAAGAAGTACAGAAGCAAAGCTAGACATTAGCAGAAGTTATTGCCTTGTTTACTGTTTTAATTTCATGTGAGCATATATAATTTTTTGTTAAATATGTTATTAAATACCATCTGGAACTCTAAAAATGAATTGAAATCAAATATTCTTCTTTAAGAATTGACAATATAGGGGCGCCTGGGTGGCTCAGTCATTAAGCGTCTGCCTTCGGCTTAGGTCATGATCCTGGAGCCCGTGGATGAGCCTCACATCAGGCTTCCTGATCTGTGGGAAGCTTTGCTCCTCCCTCTCTCACCCCCCTGCTGTGTTCCCTCTCTAGCTGTGTTTCTCTCTGTCAAATAAACAAATAAAATCTTTAAACAAGAAAGAAATGACATATATCTTTAAAGAATAATACATATTACATTTTTAAAAAGAAAGGCTATTTTATTTTGCATAAGTATTTTTGACATGAACTATTCTTATTAAATTGTTCTTATGTTCACTCAAATTTATGTTGAAACATAATCCTCAATGTGCTGGTATTAGAAGGTGGGTTTTTTAGGGGATGATTAGATCATCAGGCCAGAGCCCTCAGGAAGGAGGTTAGTGTTCTTGGAGAAGAGGCCCTGGAGAACTCCCTTGCTCCTTGAGGACACAGGAAGAAGACAGCCATCCATGGACAAGGAAGCAGGCTCTCACCAGACACCAAATCTGCTAGCACTCTGATATTGGAATTCCTAGTCTCCAGAACGGCAAGAGGTAAGTGTCTGTTGTTTATAAGTCACCTGGTTTATGGTATTATTCTGTTACAGCAGCCCCAATGGACTAACATAAGTACTTTAGGTTAGTACATATAAAATGCAAAAACCATTTTGAGATTATAGGCTATATGAACATGACATCTCCATAAATCCTTCTGGATTTATAACAAAATAATCGCTCTCTTTTCTAATGTCTTGTAAGGGTCCATCTATATCTTTCTTAGGCTAATTCTTATTTCTGAGGCATGTGTGTTGTCTCTTGTCATCATAAAGTTCTAGAAAGTAGAGCAACTTCCACATTACCCAGTATGGTTCCCCTTTGTCATTACAGGTCCCCAATGATGACATTGAATGAACTATAAAAGATTACTAAAAACTAAGGAAGAAATCAATATGTAAACTGGACTTTGAGCTTAACTGGACTTCAAGTGGAGTCAAAAGTCACAAATATAAAAGGTGGTACTAAATGTTTCTTATGCCAAAAATTTTTACCTGAAAGGGGTTGGCTCAAAGTGGGGGATCCCCAAGTTAACCGATTCTTCAGACCAAGTATTGAGAACCCTAGAAAAAGAATAAATGTATTTTCTGGAAAAAAATGGTATCATCATGGCATTATTCATTCATAATTGAACCAGTTTAATTTATTATATTAGTCTTGGCAGAAGGAAGCTAGAGCAATTTGGCTGGAGAAATATGGGCAAGACTAGTGAGAGACCAGGAAACAGCCAGAGTTTATCTGGTGTTGGAGAGGGTCGGTCTGAATGAATTTTCAGGTCACTGGACTGAGTATGGAAGGAGATCAAAAAGGCCATGCCTTGGAGAAATGCATGAAGTGGAAGGAATTGGTCACTAGAGGTAGGGTTGTGGCCCAAAGGGAAACATCAAGAAGAAACAGATGGCCAGCTTCAATTTTACGGAAGATGAGTATTATATTTTGGGCTATGGACATAATTTCTCATTCTGGAAAGAAAAGAAGAATCATGGAGCTGTCATCTTTTTTTAAAGATTTTATTTATTTATTAGAGAGAGAGAGAGAGAACACAAGCATGGGAATGGGAGAAAGAGAACCTGGGTTCTCACTGAGCAAGGAGCCTGATGTGGGGCTTGATCCCAGGACCCTGAGATCATTACCTGAGCCAAAGACAGATGCTTAACTGACTGAGCCACCCAAGTGCCCCATCACATAACTGTCTTCTAATGTGGACTCTGATGTCCTCTGAGGTTTTACATGGGTTATTATTCTGTATTGCTTTTCCCTTGTCTGTAAAATAAAGATAATTTATGTCATCTACCTTGTTAAAGGGTGACCTATAACTATAGCTTTTACTAAAATCAGTGAGTTTTAAAATATAAAACCTTATTAACAACTAAAAACTTGTGGCAAAATATATATAAAATACCATTTTAATCATTTTTAAGTGGACAATTCAGTGACATTAAGTACATTCACATTGTTTTGCAGCCATTACCACCACCCATCTCTAGAACCTTTTCCTTTTCCTAATGGGAATTCTGCATTATTAAGCAATAACTTCCCAGTTTTCCTTCCCAGTCTCTGGTAACTACCATTCTACTTTCTGTCTCCATGAGTTTGACCAATCTAGGTTACTTCATAAAAGTAAAATCATATCAGGCTTGTCCTTTTGTGTTTGGTTTATTTTACTTAATATAATGTCTTCAAGGTCTACCCGTGTTGTAGCATGGGTCAGAATTCCATTTCTTTTTAAGACTGAATATACCATGTTTTGTTTATCCCTTCATTCATCAATGGACATTTGGCTTGTTTCTGTCTTTTGGCTGTTGTAAAAATGCTGTAAGAACATTGCTATGCAAAATACACTTGATTTTTAATAGAATTATAATTCTAATAATAAAGCAGACTAAATTGTACAGGTTTGGTAGGAATAAATGTAACTCATTAAATTCATTTTAGGTAACTTCACTAATAAGTACCGGATTGAGTTTCAGAGATTTTTTTTTTAATGCAAATTGAGTATTTGAACAGCCCAAGTGATATTAGTTAGCACTTAGCACTTAGGCTATTGTAACTTAACATCTGGGCTCAATCATGTACAAATTATATAAAAACATCAATGCCAGAACTGACTAAGCTTTTCCAATTCTTTTTATTCCTCTTAATATGAATTTTAAGCCCTTTTTCCCCAAATCTTCCTTATAGGCTACCCTTCAGCAGATTTCTTCCCCCTCCCAGGGCCTGCCTTCAAAGCTTGGAGAGGAAGGATAGCCCATATGTTTGTACAATGAGATATTTAAAGTAATGAATGTTTGGTTTAGAACAAAAGCCCATTATTTCCTGGTGGCTAGAAATACAACTCTGAAGGCTGACACTTTTTGGTCAAGTTTTGATATACTCTGAGTCTTGGGGAGCAGATGGAAGTGAGTGCTAGAGAAAGGGGAAATCCCATAAAAATAGAGTATGCAAATTTGAATGAAGTAGTTTTCTGTCTCACTGAAGGAAAGAATAAGGAGGCAAAACATGGGGCGCCTGCGTGGCTCAGTTGGTTGAGCAACTGCCTTCGGCTCAGGTCATGATCCTGGAGACCCGGAATCGAGTCCCACATCGGGCTCCCTGCTCGGCGGGAGGGCCTGCTTCTCCCTTTCTCACTCCCCCTGTTTGTGTTCCCTCTCTGGCTGTGTTTTTCTGTGTCAAATAAATAAAATCTTTAAAAAAAAATAAAAATAAAATAAAAAAAAAAGAAAAGAAAAGAAGGCAAAACATGCAATGGGTTCCATACTTTGGTGGAATAATTTGGTGCCTTGCTTGTAGCTTGTAGAATCATTACTGCAACTTGGCAAGGTCGTCAAATAAAATTGAGAAACAAAGCAAAAGAAGATAATGCTTCATTGGTAATTATTTGCTTTCCTCTGTGATAACAGAGAAATTTGTGTCAAAAAAATTTTTTTTAATCTGTAGTGTAGTTATTTACTGAATCCTCCTTATACTCATAACTGGAACTTTATTTGATGGAACATTAAAAACTGAATTAGTGGAAAAAAAGAATTGTGCTTTTCCTTTGTTAATTGAACTCTCCAGATGCCCTTGTATATGCCTTCTTTAATCAGAGTGAGATCTAGGAAAATTCTAGACTAAATGAAATGAAGCACAGAAGGTATGTTCAAAATGTCAAATGTTTTCATTAGATCCATGTGTCCTACTAAGCTGGACTGAGTCTTGATTCTTGAATTAAAATCTTAACTTGCTTTTTTGATTCATGACCATTGGTGTGTCACTGCCTTATTTATGATTGATTAAACCATATTTTTAGTATTTAAGAAAATCGCCTAATCTAGTAAAGGATCCCATATGTGGTAGAAATATTCAGAATAAACTAGGTAATCATGTGGAAATTTGATAATAACTAAGTTTCTAAAGGCTTTTATTGATCCTCAAGTTTTCTGATTAATTTCACATTATTATTTTATGTCTTTGGACTACATAGTTAACTTATCTGGTCCTCAATATTTTTAATTAATTAAATGAGGAGCTTGCATTGAATTATCCCTGAATTCCCTCTTCGTTCTTAAATTGTATAGAATCTACTTGCCTCAGGTTTTCCATGTATAAAATGGGTATGTTTTTCATAGTATTTTTAGATTTCTTTCCTCAACCTGTTAGTTATTCCTAGTTGGCAGTGATTCTGGGTAAGAAAGCACTATTTTACCACTGTGCAGATAAGGACAATATTGATCTTATATTAGGAGATACTAGGTCTCATTAGGTGACCTTGCACACTAAAGAAATGCATCTATGTTGATCATCTTTGAGATTGCCCAGTTTTTTTAGTGATGATTAAGTACTTATACCACATTTTGACATCATAAGTAACCTAAGGTTCTTCAACCCTATTGAGCATATTTTATGTTGACTTATGTTGGCCTCATTTCAATACTTTTTATAGAATTCTTCAGAGCAAACCAAAATTTTAAATGTACTTTCAAATATTTGGGGGATGATTTTTTTATGCAATAGTTGTGCAGTATTCTAATCAGCAAGGGCACTTTCCTCTGGGTGATAAATATGTTAGTATGCTTTTACAGAGTCAGTAAATCAGGAACAATAATAATAATAAAAAGTCCTGTCCATAACTTCAGATTACAATTTATGTAATGACATCACATCCCTTCTTTAACTCAAACATAGAGTCTCATTTACCTGCTAGTCTGATAAACACTGAAATTTTTTCAGTGTGGAATTTAATATGGACACATAATATATGACATTTGTATTCAAAAGAGTTAATGAGGAGAAGACGAAGAACTGATAAGGCAAATGACGTGATAATATATGCTGTAATGGGTAAGACAGAGGGAGGACAGATGATAAAACTGCATTTCTTTTTCAGACACAGTTCCTTGAATTTTGCAGCATGTACATTTCCAGACAATGAAGACATATCAAAGCTCAAGTGGTGACAAGAGTGCTTACTGCTCTAGTTTTAGTATCCTCCCTTCATGAATATTTATCACGGCAGCACCACACAGAACACTTCTCTATGATTATTGCAGTCATTCGCTATATAGGCCATCATAGTTAAAAGTCAATACCCTTTTCTGTTATGAGGCTTACTGTTTCATGGCTTAAAGTATCCATGTACCTTAGTGGATGCTGTCCCTGATTTTGGTTGAGACCAGGAGCAACTTCTCACTTTTATAAAATCATTTGTGACTTCTACATTTTTGCTAATTCATTTAAGTATAAAATCTATTTAACTTTCATTTTTTTGTTAAAGATTTATTTATGTGAGAGAGAGAACATGGGGGTAGGGGCAGAGGAAAATTTCAGGCAGACTTCCTGCTGAGAGTGGAGCCCCAGGGGGTACTGGATCCCAAGACCCTGAGATCATGACCTGAGCTGAAACCAAGAGTCAGATGCTTAAGGAACTGCACAACCCCAGTTCCCTATCAGTTTAAATTTATAATTGATCTCTTCATAATCTGATACACTTATTTTACCTAAGATGTTTAAATACGAACACCCATACTACACTCACATTCAGTTGTTTCTTTCATCTCTGATTACCTTTTAGCATCTAAATCTATAGACCACAGTTGATTTAACCAAACAAAATTCCTAAGGATATGTTCGGTTTAGTTGTTATAAATAAAAACTTTCTAAGTTTGCTACACAGAACCTATTTTGAAACTAACACTTATAAACTTTAACCAGATTAGAGATGACAAACTCTGCCCTGCTTCATTCTTATCAATACACAATTTGTAAATTCACATTAAAGACTGTCAACCTTCTTAATGTTTCTGTTTTTCTCTAAAATAGGGGTTATGGGCAAAACTTGTTTTATGGTGTTTCACAGATAGTGCTTTTTTTTTTTTTTTTTTGAACAAATTGAAAGTTGGTGTCAAGCCTGTGTTGAGGGAGTCCATTAGCACAATTTTTTCAACAGCATTTGCTCACATCATGCCTCCTTGTCGCATTTTGGTAATGCTCACAGTATTTCAAACTTTTTCATTATCATTATATTTGAATTGTTGAGATCTCATGATAAAACTTTAATAGATGGCATGCCTGGTTGGCTTAGTCGTTAAGTGTCTGCCTTCAGCTCAGGTCATGATCCCAGGGTCCTGGGATCGAGCCCCACATCAGGTTCCCTGCTCAGTGGGAAGCATGCTTCTCCCCCTCTCATCCCCCCAGCTTGTGTTCCCTCTGTAGCTGTGTTTCTCTCTGTCAAAATAAAGAAATAAAATCTTTAAAACACACACACACACACAACTTCAACAGATGATAAGTTGCTTCTTATGGGTGAGAAAAATATGGTTTCTTGAGATGGAATCTACTGGTGAGGATGCTATGACCATTGTTGAAATGACAACAAAGGAATTAGCACATCACATAAAGTTAGTTAATAAAGCAGTGGCAGGGTTAAGAGAATTGACTTTATTTTTTTAAACATTTTATTTATTTATTTGAGAGAGAGAGACAGAGAATATAAGCAGGGAGGAACAGAGGGAGAAGCAGACACCCCACTGAGCAGGGAGCCCAACAGGGGACTCAATCCTGAGCAGATGCTTAACCAACTGAGCCACCCAGGTGCCCCAAGAATTGACCTTAATTTTGAAAGAGGTTCCACTTTGAATAAAATGCTATCAAACAGCATCACATACTAGAGAGAAATTGTTCATAAAAGAGTTGATCAATGTGGCAAACTTCATTGTTGTCTTGTTTTAAGAATTGCTGCAGCCATCCCAACCTTTAGCAACCACCACCCTGAACAGTCAGCAGCCATCAACATTGAGCCAAAACTCTCCATCAGCAAAAGATTATGACTTGCTGAAAGCTCAGATGATAGTTCGCGTTTTTGACAATAAAATATTTCTAAATTAAGATATAGAGATTGTTTTTAAACATAATGCTTTTGCACACTTCGTGGACTACAGTATAATGTATCTTTTATATGTACTGTGAAACCAAAAAATTCATTTGACTCACTTTATCTTGCTGTTTGCCTTATTGCAGTGATCTGGAATCAAACCTATAATATCTCCAAGGCATGGCTTGTATTACAATTCTAACAGTTGTTTCCAACTATTCATAATCACATTGTTTTTCCAAATTAGTTATTATAGAATTAGCTAAGTTCTGTAGCAGTAATAAGTCACAATTGACAATTTAGGATACTATCCAATGCAGGAATTTCTTCTTATAACAAAATAGTATTTATAAAAATTCATTATTAATCATTCTAAATAACTCATGTTGATTTACATCATTTTTTGGAGATAGATTGAGAAAATGTGCTATTTCATTGAAAACAATAGTGGATCACCCTTCTTCTAAATTTTCCTGATCCTTTTCTTTCTTCAGGGACAAATCTTTCATTAAATCAATTTTTTTAAGGAGGGCACGTATTGCATAGAGCACTGGGTGTGGTGTATAAACAATGAATCTTGGAACACTGAAAAAATAAAATAAATTATTAAGAAAATAAAATTGTAATGATGACTCTCAAATTAAATGATGTTCTCATCTTACATGATGATAATGATGATTATATACTCTCCTCAATATGTTAACTTATCAAAAAAATATTGACTTATACCTGAAAGAGTGAACTTGCGAATGGTAAAGTTATCAAGAAAATCAAAATTCCTTAACAAGGAAGATGTCCGAAGTGTGGTCAATAGTAAGCCCCATGAGTGGGGGGAGCATGTTTATCCCATGCACTGTTTGACTGTCACTGCCTAGTACAGGATCTGACACATAGTAGACAAATAGTAAGTACTAGTTCAATGAAATAAAGTACAAACGACAATTTTATCATGTACTCTAGTTCTACACAACATTGCTATTTTATGCCTTCATACTTTTGTTCTAATTCCTTCTCTCTAGAATTCTTTTTCATTTTTTTTTTATCTGGCTAACATAATAGTCATCTTTCAAAAGTCTGAACTGACATCCTTTTATTTAAGAAGTTTTCTGACTCCCTACATCTGGGCCAAGCAATCCCAAGACTTAATTACCACTTTATCTCATAAAATTTACATGATTCTGTACACCAAAGATAGGTTTCTAATTGTGTATATCTGGTATTTATAACAATGTCTGGCATATAGAACATATTTAATAGATAGTCATTGAACTTCAATGTCTTTATAAAGACCAAAGCACAACTTGGAGGGGGTGGAGAAGAGTGTTCATTGTTCATGTTAGTTTTCCATTATTTTTTAACCAGACTAACTTCAGTCTTACATTAAATTTTTTTAGCATTCATGCCAATGGAAATTAATAGAACAGCAAACTCTCTTACCTAAAAATATTTTACCTGTGATTTAGAGACTGTTTCTGGTCATTAGTTATTGTGACTGATATGTTGGTGATTTAAATAATTTGCCTGTATGTTCCCACATGGTTACAATTCTGTTCATAAAGCAAATTTACCTTTGGCAATACTAGAATGAGAATTTTGCCATTTTCCCAATTTTAGGGGATACAAAAATCATCAAGTTATTTGCACAATTCCTATTAATCCCAAGTGGTCTGATTAAAATTGCTTTTGAATAAAAATGTAGAATGGCTATGATTGTTAGCTTAATATAAATCTATAGTATTTTTTTTAAGATTTTATTTATTTATTTGACAGAGAAAGAGATCACAAGTAGGCAGAGAGGCAGGCAGAAATGGAGGAGGAAACAGGTTCCCCCCTGAGCAGAGAGCCTTAAACGGGCCTCAATACCAGGATCCTGAGACCATGGCCTGAGCCAAAGGCAGAGGCTTTACCCCACTGAGCCACCCAGGCACTCATAAATCTATAGTCTTAAAGACATGACCAATTGAATATCAGTACTCTCAAAGTAAGAGGTAGGTGAGAGAAACCAGAAAGAATTAACATGATACACAGTTTATTCTTACCATATTGCCTCAAATCTTTCTCCTTTAAGCAAAATGGAATGTTTATCTTAGCACAATTTATGGACAAGAGACATACAGTGGTCCTCCATTATCCATGGCTTCCCGTTTTGTGCTTTCAGTTACTGGCCATCAACCACAATCTGGAAGCCTATGGTCCTTTAATAACACTGTCACTCACCTTGCTTCGTCTTGTGATGGAGGCATTTTATCATCTTCCATCGCCACAAGAAGGGTGAGTGCAGTATATTTGTGGAGTCGTTTCCCTGATTCT
This sequence comes from Spilogale gracilis, assembly GCA_004023965.1. Classification (NCBI taxonomy): domain Eukaryota; kingdom Metazoa; phylum Chordata; class Mammalia; order Carnivora; family Mephitidae; genus Spilogale; species Spilogale gracilis. The sequence goes on from PITA01006674.1 coordinate 15,271, forward strand.
TCATGATCCCTATAGTCTGTGTAGGTGTCTGTTCATTTGAAGAAGCAGTCACCTCTTTTAGACTTCATAGACTAACTTCTGTAAGAGAATGCTTTCACCTACAAGTGGGGTATGCTGGAGCGTGCTATAGTCTCAGATCTAGCAGGGCAGGATGCCGAGTGCACTGGACGTTTGGCAGCATTGAGTCCAAGGGTGCATGGCATCTCTGAGTCAGGCTGCTGGGGTCCATAGCACTGACAAATATGAGGTTCTTGTTGAGTGCTGAGGGTGGTTCACAATGATGGCAGGAGCTACTGGGGTTTCTTAGCGGTGCCTCCAAGCCCAGCAGCAAGGGAGCAGGGCAAACAGCAGTGCTGACCGGAGCTGATGCACACACTCAGCTGTAGGGGCCAGTTGCATGGACTTATCTAATGGAGAGGGCTGGTTTCTAGACACACACCTAGCAGTGACAGCTGGGGCAAGTAGTAAGGTCCAGGGCTTGCTATAGGTTCAGCTGTGGGGGCGCTGGCTATCAGTGTGCCCTCCTATTGTAGATCACTCACTCCCTGACAGTGTGCACTGTGATGGAGGTGCACAACTGGAGTGACTTTCCCTGAACCTGTGCACAGCAAAGGGGATCAGCTGGAGTTGTCCAGGCCAGTGTTTTGCATTCATGCAGCCACAGAAGCCTGAACTAGCTGCCACTGTGTTCTTCCTGGGCTCTGGTAAACACAGGGGGAGTCTTGGGCAGCTGGTATTTTATACTCACACAACCACAGAGGCCTGCGTGAGCAGCTGGTGGAGATCCTGGGCTCTGGCAGAGGTGGAAGTGGTGGTGGCTGAGGGACTCAGGTAGTTGATGCTCATGAACACGAATGAAATGTGTAGGGGGTCAACGGTAGCTGTGTTGGCCACTGGTTCCTTCTTTAGTGGCAAAATCTGCTGTGTGTCCTCAGAGCAGGTCTCTGTGAACTTCGACTGCTCCCTCTGCATGTCCGTTAACAGCCCCTGCTTTTCTTCCTTATTCCAAGCTGTCTCTATACAGCCAGCATGCATGTTATTCATGTCATGAGCCTTGCTTTGCTTTCCACATAAATTTTTTTTCCATCTACTTGTCATTCAGCGTAACTTTGTCTTAATTTTAAAGATCATCTCTTGAAGAAAGCATACATTTGGTTTTGCAGTTTTAACCATTTTGGCATTCTTTGTCTTTAGTTGGAGTTTTTTGTTTATTAAAACAGTAAGATTGAGTTCTGGATTACAATTTTATTATTGTTATTTTTTTAATATCTTTCTTGCTTTTTTGTTCCTTTTTTAATCCCTTTCCTACATTTTGGATTATTTGAATATTTTCCAGAATGCCATTTTATTTGATTTATTATTTTTAAGCTATTCCTCTTTACATTGTATTTCATTGATTGATTTAGGAATTATAAAAAATACTTGCATCTTTATAGTCATATTAGACTTAATTTCATACTATTTCATATAAAATGTATATATGTCCCTTGACACCATACAGGCCTCACTATGGGTTGTACCAACCTTATCCATATATTCCGATGTTCTTCATTCATTTTTAAGTAGTCAAATTTCCTTCTATCATTTTACTTCTGTTGAAAATTTTTCTTAGCATTTACTGTAATTTTTTCCCTTTTGTTTTGGTTTATCACAACTTTACTTCTTTTATATTATTGAAGGATTTTTTGCTGCATATAAAATTCTAGGTTGCCATTGTGTTTTGTTTTGTATCAAAAATGTGAAGGTGTTATTCCACTGTCGTCTAGCAACTGTTATTTATGATAAGACTACAGTTATTTTCATTGTTGTTCTTCTGTATGTAACATCCATTTTCCCTAACTTCAGCATTTCTTCTTTATCTTTGGTTTTCATGAATTAGGCTATTTTATACCTAGGCATAAATTTCTCAAAACTAATTCTGATTGGAATCTTTTGAGCTTCCTTATTCTGTTCATCATATTGTCCACTAAATTTGGAGATTCTGCTCATATTTCTTCAAAACAAATTTTATGTCTTTTTCTCACTTTTCTGGAGAATGGCTTTCTTATCAGAACAGAGGGAGGAGCTCTTGGGTTTATTGATAAAATCCACTTTTTTCTCTTTTTAAGATTTTATTTATTTACTGAAGGAAAGATGAGAGCAAGAGATAGAGCATTGAGAGAAAGAGAGAAGCAGGCTCCCCAAAAAGTACGGAGCCTGACTTGGGGCTCCATCCCAGGACCTTGAGATCATGACCTGAGCCAAAGGCAGACACTTAACTGACTGAGCCACACAGGCACCCCAGTTTTTGTAGTTTGTATTGAGTTTTTAAATTTTTAGCTTTATTGAGTGTTTATTTCTGCATCATTGAGAACCATCTTGTCATTTGTCTGGCTTTTGAGGGTGAATTTTCCACTTGTTTCTATTCTTTTTTGAACAATATTGTAAACATTTATGACTAGAAATTTTATTGTGGATATCTCTTTGGCCATATGTCATTAGAGAAGACATTATTTTCTGAACTGCATTTTGTAACTATTATATGTATCTTCCATATAAGTTATTTAGGAGTGTGAGATTTTAAAAACTTTAAATAGTTCGGTATTCTTGTTTAGATCTTAAAAAAATACCTTGTAGTGGGGCATCTGGTGGCTCAGTCATTAACCATCCACCTTCCGCTCAGGTCATGATCCCAGAATCCTGGGATTGAGCCCCGCATCAGGTGCCCTGCTTAATGGGAGCCTGCTTCTCCCTCTCTTACTCCCTCTGCTTGTGTTCCTTCTCTAGCTGTGTTTCTGTCAAATAAATAAATAAATAAATAAATAAATAAATAAATCTTTTTAAATAAATAAATGATAACTTGTAGTTTAAATAAAAATTATAATCTGTGGCAGTGATCAGTATAAGTGTCCCTTTGGAATATATTAAAGCTTAGTTGATTCACCTAAGACTCAAATTTTAATAATGAAGACTTTTATCATGTCTCAGCTGATTTGTGCTAAGCATTCAAATAACTTTTTTACTTCATACTTTTTTGCTGCCTTATTATTCAGCTTTCATTTTTCCCCCTCCTGCTAAACTTTTTTCCTGAATTTTGTTATATTTTATATTATTATTGCCACTCTTGGTTTCTCTGTATTTATATGATATACTTTTCTCACTTAAACATTGAGTTAGTAAGTTCTGTGCTGTTTACCTTTTGGTTCTTACCCGTATTTTTCTTAGACTTTCAGTTTGAGTTTCTTTACCTTCTTACATTAATTATGATGATTGATGTTATTATTCTGACTTGTTATTTTGTCAGAGATTTTCGATTGTGCTTCTGTTTCCCTTCTACCTGTGTCTTTTGTGTAGACTGCAGTATTTTTTTTTCCTTTAGAGAATTGAAAAGTTCAGCAAGCATAGTTTCCTAAATTCTGTTTTAAAACTTACTTTAAAACTTTTAAAACTACTCATCATGAAAAGAGTAAAACAGTAACCATTGTCATTCACATCCTTCCATGTGCCTTCTAATGCTGATGATACATTTAGCAAGCCGTCCCTTGCTCCTATTTCTCCCTCACGCTGTGGTTTTGCTGATACAATCTCAGATTCCAGATCTAATTGACTATTAGTTATTAGCTCAATATTATGTACTTTATCTTCTAGGTACAATGCTTGAAATTTTAAAGAACAACTCTATTTTCTGAGTTATTTATATTTGTTACTTAGTTGATTTAAGTACTCAAATAATTGTGTTTTTTTACAGAGAATTTTGGGTGACATTTCCTGTGAGTCTAACATATCTCAAAACAACTTTTATAGGCAGACAAGCCCTGAATCTCAATCTTAGCTCCTCAAAACTTCATAAGAATTTTTTTCTCATCATCTAAATTTTAGAAAGAAAATGTCTGATCTGAATTCACTCTGCTTTTTTCCGTCTATGGTCTGTGGGGTCATGGCTGTGTGACTGAGAAATGTATACTTAACTGCAAGTATTTATATTAAGTGATTTTCATTTGATTTTAGTGATTTAGTGATAGTAGTGATTTTCATCTTCCCACTTTTTCCTGGTGTTAGATTGTTCTGTGGGAGAAGGAAAAATTTTCCTGTATCTTAGGGTCTGGACTGGGGTTTGTATAACAGGACAGATTAATAAGAAAAAAAAAATGAGCTTATTAAATGTTCGTCATACATGTAACAAATGGCATACCCAGAGGTGAGTAACACAAAGAGATGGCTTCGAATTCCATCTTATACATAATCCTTAACACAAAACCATAAATTTATAGAGAAATGACAGGACACAGACTTATGCACAGAAAACCATGGGAAAGTAAATACAAGGGACGAAACTAATGAAGTAAGATCTGTTTGTGGATTTCTCTGGTGTCAGTTGTCTTTGGGCTAAGAGTCAAGCCCTCTCCAGTAAAGGAAAACTTATATCCTATCTAAAGGCAGAAAAGGGGTAGGGTAGAGATAGATTTCCCTGCATTAGTTTCTTCTTAAATTGCCTTCAGCTCAAAATAATTTTTATTTATCTCAAAGAGGTGCATCTTGGCGTGACATATGCTGGCTTATTCCAGTCCCTTTCATGATATAGCACTCCTCATATTATTTTTGTCATGGAATGGTAGAGGAATTTATCACAACAGCTCTGAGGCACACAGCTTAAAGACCATGCAGGTTCTCCAGTAGTCTTGCCCATCTCTCTGACAGAGAAGTTGCCATTAATCTTCGTGCTGAGGGGCCACTGTAACCTGTCCACCTACTTTCCATAGGTTGGAAAATAATGAGCTGGCTCTCCAGGCCTCCAACAAATCCTCCATGTGAACGTAAGATCTAGCAGTGATTCTTTTAATTTTCCTCCACATAAGTGAGACTCTTCATAGTTTCCAGAGATGATGTAAGCTTTCTCTTGTTTTGATCGTAGTTAGTCATTTCTAAGGAAAAATCTGGGAACTGTGTTTGGATCCTCAATCTGCCATAATCCCTGCACTTTACGGGTCTTTTTCTTCTGTCTGCTCAAACTTGGAAAGGGGAAAAAAAGCTGCATTTCACGCTTCCTGAGACTGGGAAGCCCTACAGAAATGACATCCAGGATGTGCAAAGGGTAAGGTAGTGCGCCATTAGTATGTAAAGCTTTGCTCGGATGAATGGCTGGCGGTGCCAATGGGAGACAGAGACCTCTGCTGACACCCTGCGTCTTGCAATTTGGAAGAAACCTTTCAACTAGATAGTCTGGGTCTGATCTCACTTCCTACTGCTGGCTAGCTGTACTAGGTCTTGCACAGTGCAGCCTCCCTTTTTTTCTATGGTTCTTTGACACCCCCACCTCCCTGCCAGCCTGGTGTGGCTGATCAAGCTGTTCAAACAACTGGAAGACATCAGAAGTTAAACACTCATTATTTTAATTTGATGCTAATCATGTGTTAATGAGACTAATCCTTGCAATGATTCAGGTAATTTGCTTAATGGCTGCCCAGAGTACAGATTACAGCAATCAGTCACGTCTGATAAGATGTCTGTTGTGGAGAAGGCTGTCAGGTGAATGAGGTGGGAAAAGGCTCAGGAGTAAGGGTCTGATGTCAGGCATGGTCTGTGTTGGAGAGTAGGGGTTGCGGGAAGAAGACAGCTCAAAAATCCAAAATTTCAACCAAAAATGAGCATCCCAGGGCTCTTGTTTAGGAAGAAGTTAGTGGTGATGGGCTGTCTCACTTATAGGGACAAACACTGAAAAAAGCATGAATGATTGAGTAGAATTAGATACACAATTCATTTTGTTCTGGAGAAATGATTAACTCAGTACAATGTTAGTGGTAGGCATACTCCTCTGTTGAGTTAAAATCTCTTTTACTAGCAAAATGTCAAAGAAAGGAAGAAAGTGAATCTACTCAGAGCAAAAAAGGTAAGTTTTTCTTCTCATACAAGGAAATATAGGTCAAACCAAACACCTCAACTGAAGCCTTATGTTTTTGTAAATCCCAAGGTATTGTGAGTCCACAAGGTCATTTAGATACAATCGCGGATGCTATTAGAGTAATGAGTTTGTACTAAACTTGGGAACATCTTGCTTTCTACAACATTGCTGGGTGGAATCACAACATATCTTTTCTTTCCCTAAAATATCGTAATTTAATAGACTACTAAATATAGCCATTAAGAAATAACAAAGCATTTAGAAAGTAGCAAGTTAAAAAATGCTGCTAGTTATCTGTTTTGGCTTAATTTCTCCATAATAATGGGAAATTTAAAATTTTATAGATAAATGATATTTGTTATATCAACCCTAAAATAGCCAGTTATTTTACCAGCAAAGTGACTTAATCCAGAAATTGCAATTCGGACAAGCAAACTATGGAGAACAATAGACAAATCTAAAGAGAGGAGGGGAAGATAAGCTTTTCTTAGATTTTAGGAAGAATTAAGGAGGATTGTTTAAACAAAAGTTTTAGGGGAGAGAAGTAGGAGTATGAGGTTGTGGCAGTTTCTCATTAGCTGCGAGCAATGGTTAGTGCATTGTTTTTGGGAGGGAGAGACATCTACCTTCTTTTTCTTAAAAATAAGAGATGAAATTCCTATGTGAAAAATGTCCTCCTTGGGGCGCCTGGGTGGCTCAGTTGGTTAAGGGAGCCCCACATCGGGCTCCCTGCTCTGCAGGGAGCCTGCTTCTCCCTCTCTCACTCCCCCTGCTTGTGTTCCCTCTCTGGCTGTGTTTCTCTCTGTCAAATAAATAAATAAAATATTAAAAAAAAAAGTCCTCCCTTTTCAGGATAATTCTCCCTGTCCTTTCTGCTGGTTAAGCAGTCTGCAGTGAATGGTGGTTGTATGTGCATGAACGTGCCCCCTTCATGGCTTCCTGACTCCATGTTAAAGGAGGTTTCCTTTACTTCACAATAGGTATCTGAACCATCTCACTTCCAAAATATTTTGATGAGGAGGCACGAGTGTAAAGGAGAAACAGATTTAGGCATCAGGATAGTTTTGTATTTTGTTTTGTTTTTAACTTAGTCATTTTGAAGTACTCATGATACCTTCTCATAGCTATTGTAGAAACTAATTTAGTTCAATTTAACAAATATTTCTCCAGTGTCTATTTTTGTCTAAGTCCATTCAGCTACCATAACAAAATGCCATAGACTGCATGCCTTATAAACAACAAACATTAATTTCTCTCAGTTCTAGAGGCTGAGAAATCCAAGCTCCGTTGCTCCCGGTTCAGTCTGGTGAAGACCTGTTCCCTAGACACTGTAATCTCACGTGGTGGGGGGGAGGTGATTTCTCTCCACTTCTTTTATAAGGGCTCTATTCCTAGTTATGAGGGCTCCACCTTCATGACTCAATCACCTCCAGAGGCCCCACCTCCAAATATCATACTGTGGATGAGGTTTTAACATATGAACTTGGTGGTGGTGCTGGAGTGGGAGACAACAGACCTCCAATCTATAGCAATTCTCTTCCAGGAGCTGTTTGTCAATAAGGAGAAGAGGGGGGCATGCATCATTCTGAGACACAGAATGTGTCCACCTTATGAGCATGAGGATAGAAATACATAAGGAAGGACAAAATGAAGAGCCAGCTATTTGTGGATTGGACATCCAACTGCTATAGGTAGGAATGTGAATTTTCAATGAAGATGCAGAGGAGATGTTGTAATGTGAGCAGAGGATTTTGCTTTGACATCAATAAGGGGATTGCACACATCAGGAAAGACCAGACCTTCTAAGCCATATACAGATAGAGTTATATTTTAAGATTAGCCTTGTGAACTCAGGTTAAAAGTTTTCTTTTTTTCTCCCTAGTTGAAAAACCATTTTATCGTCATAAAAGATTTTTCTTTTTTTAAAAAAATATTTTATTTATTTATTGAGAGAGAGTGAGTGAGTGAGAGCATGGGAGGGGAGAAGATCAGAGGGAGAAGCAGACTCCTCGCAGAGCTGGAAGCCCAACGCAGGACACAATCCTGGAACTCTAGTATCGTGACCTGAGCTGAAGGCAGTGGTTCAACCAACTGAGCTACCCAGGTGCCCTCAAAAGAATTTTATAAGCTGCTCATTTCATACAGCGTAGTGAAATAAAATACATTTGTATTAGTGACATGCTTTGGATGAGATGTTTTATTTTATTTATTTATTTTTATTTATTTTTTTTAAAGATTTGATTTAGTTATTTATTTGAAAGAGAGAGAGAGAGAGATCAGGGGAAGGGGCAGAGAGAGAGGAAGACAGAGAGACTCCTAAGTAGACTCCAGGCCCAGTGTGAAGACTGATATTGGGCTTGATCTCACAACATAGAGATCATGACTTGAGCCAAAATCAAGCATTGGACGCTTAACCAACTGACACCCCAAGATTTTTTTATTTTTAAGGATCAAATGCTGTTTTAGAAACATCTAATCTATAAGAGAACTACCCATGGAGTGCTTACCAGCGGCTCACTAATTAGAATTTGAGAACCAAAGCTTATAAGGCAGGCAGTCCATTGTTCTTGCAGTAGTTGTTTTTGTTGTTGTTCTTATTTGCATCTGTCTCATTTTATCTAAGAAAAGGAGGATGCTTGTTTGGCTTGCTGAAGATAAGATAATTTGCACAAAACAGGAGGCAAACCCTTGATTTCACTGGACTTCATTCCATGGATTCTTTTTTTATTATTATTATTAAAGATTTTGTTTATTTGAAAGAGAGAGAGAGAGAGCTAGAGTGAAGGAGAGGAGGGGCAGAAGGAGAGAGAAGCCCGAGCAGACTCTGCACTGAGCATGGCACTCCGCGCTGGGCTAGATCCCATGAACCTGAGATCATGACCTGACCCCAAATCACGAGTCAGAGGCTTAACCAGCTGAGCCACCCAGGCACCCCTCCATGGATTCTTTATGGTGCATTGCATCTTCCACTAAAGTAAGGCAAATAATAAATCACATAGAGGATATAAAGTAAAAAACACTGAACAACTATATTAATATAAATAAAGTAGAGGGGCGCCTGGGTGGCTCAGTAGGTTGGGCGACTGCCTTCAGCTCAGGTCATGATCCCGGACACCGGGGATCGAGTCCCACATCGGGCTTCCTGTTCAGCGGGAAGCCTGTTTCTCCCTCTCTCACTCCCCCTGCTTGTGTTCCTTCTCTGGCTATGTTTCTCTCTGTCAAGTAAATAAAATCTTAAAAAAAAATAGAATAAAATAAAATAATAATAAAATAAAATAAAGTAATAAAATAAAAAAGAAAGTAGAGATTTGGTGGGGTGGCTAAGTTGATGACAATGATTTTTCATTAATTTTTTTAAGTATTTATGTGTTCATGATGTATATATTATCTACACAAACCATATTAAATTTAGATGCTCTTCTAGACTATCTGGTCCTAGGTCTTTTCTCTGTAGTAACCCAGTACAGTATATTGTGGCATAATTTTTTCATTCTTCCTTTTTATTTGGACTTTGATCTCCTTCAGAAGTTAAGCTAAATAAAAGGTCCTTGAGGGTATACGTACACAGCTTATCAATAGTGCAGTACATGGGCTGGGCTATTAAAATGAACTTGAACATTTTTTTTTAAGATTTTATTTATTTATTTGACAGAGAGAGAGATCACAAGTAGGCAGAGAGGCAGACAGAGAGAGAGGAGGAAGCAGGCTCTCCGCCGAGCAGAGAGCCCGATGCGGTCTCGATCCCAGGACCCTGAGATCATGACCTGAGCTGAAGGCAGAGGCTTTAACCCACTGAGCCACCCAGGTGCCCCAAGAACTTGAACATTTTTGTTGTTGTTGTTATTAAGGGAAACTGGGATAATACTTGCAAAAGCACTGTGAAATTATACATTCCATTTAGAGATTGTTTTGTTTGTAGAAGAATATTTTACAGATTTCCATATTCTCATAATATATTCTTCTATGTCATAAATGACACAGATATTGGTTTGCTTTCTTAATCTTATTTTCCATGGAATTTGGACAAATGGACAAAATTTGGACTAAATGGACAAAATTTAGTGAATCTAGGTTCACTAGATTTTCAGTTTCAAAATTTATCTAAATGTTAAATTAATTGAGAAAATTTATTTCTGCAGCACCTACATCGCCAGGCTCTTCAAATACCAAGAGTATATTATTGATTAAATTATACATGTAATGAATTTAAAGAAGAAAGGTATTAGTTCTAGGGTAAAGGGACAATTTTCTGTCTTGCATTTCTTGTGGGAAGTTGGTCTAGATTAATATTTTTGTTTCTTATTTTCAACTTAAAAATTAAGTATTGGGGCACCAAAGTGGCTCAGTTAGTTAAGCATCTACTTTCAACTCAGATCATTGTCTTGGGGTCCTGTGCAAAGATAATTTGCACAAAAGCTGTGCAAATTAAGTTTGCCTCAACTTTCATTCCCAGAAAGAGAGTAGATACGATTTTCTCTATGTCTTTCACTAAATACAGTTAAAATCCCAGACATTATATATAATGCAAACATGAGAAGACTGAAATGTAGACAAAGGAAGTCAGACAAGCCCGGAATCTTTGGTCCCAAAGAAGTACATGGTGGTGAGTTCTGTGCTTTATTTTTGTTTGTTAGTTTATTTGTTTGCCTCATACATCCAGGAAACAGAAATAAGGGAAGATAAAAAGTAACTCCAACAAAAGTATTCCTTTTTTTTTTTTTTTGAATAAAAGTTTTTTTTTTATTTATTTTAGTGGAAAAGAGAGAGCCTGGGAAGGAGCAGCCAGGGATAGAATCAAGCAGACTCTGCCCGAAAGCTGAGCTTCATGTGGGGCTGAATGTCATGACCCAGAGATCATGACTGGAACCTATACAAAGAGTTGGATGCTTAGCCAACCGAGCTACCTAGGTACCCCAAATGTCTTCTCCTTTTAACTAAAGTACCAAGAAAGGTGCAGACTAGGAAGGCAGAAATCTTTTATAATAACTGTTCTACTCCCCCCAAACACTACAGGAAGGAATATGGCCTCGCTCTACCCATAAGGCGAAGGTCAAATGGGGACCCTTCTTCCACTTTGTCAAGATGTAACAAAGTACTCCAACTCCCCAGTTTCATCTAAATATTATCTAAATCAGATAGGAGTAAGAGTCAAGATATGATTCACTGTGAGGCAAATTCTTCTCTAGCTGTGAACACCTGAAAGCAAACAATTTGTATGTTTCCAAAAATATGACAGTGGAACAGGCATAGGATAGGCATTCCCATTCCAAAAAGGAGAAAATAGGAAAGAAGAAAGGGGTAATGAGTTCCAAGTAAGCTCAAAATCAAACAGGGAAAGCAACATTAATTTTTAAGCTTTGAGAATAATGCTCTTTGGCTTGATGCTATGCCTTCCGTCCCACTGGGTTGGCCACATGACACAAACAGCTTGGTGAAATAGCCCCACTGTGGCTTTGTGCCTGTACCCCAAGCCCCTACAAGGACTCTCTGATGGGGCTCTGCCCCTTTGGTTCTCTTGGACTGAGGTCCCATGATGTGGTTCCACCCTTTCATACCTAGGTGGACAACCTTATCTGTGATGGTAGAGACAGTGCTGAATGGATGCTGCCCAAGTTTGCTGTCTGTGCTCTCTGGAGGGGTGGTCACCATGATCCATACTACTGTGGGGCCTATTGGAGCTGGTCCTAGGGCAGCTAAGGAGCACTGCAATAAAGGGCCAGGGCCCACAAAAAGAGGTAGAATGGCAGACATTCTGATGGCCTCTCCTTTGAAAGTCCTTTGCCCCCCCTGGGTTCTTGCATTCTGATCCTGTGATGAGAGTGCAGCTTTGATTGTGCCTGAATTTCTTCCACTGTCTTGGAGAATCATTCTTGACTTTTCTATAAGATCACTGTTTTATACTAATCTCATCAAACTGTCAGTTGGTCACATCCTTAGGGTCCTCACATTTGTGTATGGATAGGTTGAGAATTTGCCAAACCTTTAAGCTTCCTTTTGCTTAACAATTCTGTCTTTAAAACATTTCTCTCTTCTCACATTTACTATAAGCAGTCTTGAGGAGACAAGCTGCACCTTCAACATTTTGGTTAGAAATAGCTTCACTCAATACTTAATCTCATTGCTCCCATTTGTACCTTCCACAAAGTGCCAGAATACAAATACAAACACATTGCTGTTTTTTTTTTCTTCTTCTTCTAGCTTCTAACATGTTCTTCATTTCTTTGTGAGACCTCTTCAGAATGCTATCTTCCATATTTCTACCAATATTCTCTTTATGATTCCTAGGTATTCTCTAAGAAGACTAGGGCTTTCTCTACAGCTCTCCTCTCTTCTTTCTTAGCTCTCACCAAACTGCCTTTAAAGGTCCATTCCCAAGAATAAAGTACTGGAGCGATTGAAAATACCTAGGCAAAAAAAAAAAAAAAAAAAAAAGAACTTTAACCTAAACTGCATGCCTAACTTCCATTTAACTCAGAATACACCATGGATTTAAATGTAAAACTATAAAACTTTTAAGAAAAAAACAGGAGAAAATCCTTTGAATCTGGGGCTAGGTGAGGAGTTCTTAGACATCACTTGATACCAGAACTTCCAAAATTATGAACCTTTACTCTGTGAAAGACCCTGTTAAAAAAATGAAAATATAAGAGTAGCCTAGGGAAAATATTTGCAAACCACATGTCTCAAAAGGACTTGTATTTAGAACATAAAAGAACTCTCAAAACTGACATGTAAGGAAATCAGCAATCTCTGTAGAAACCAGCCCAAAGATACAAATAGGTATTTCCCTAACAAGAATGTACAGTTGACAAATAAGTACATGAAAATATATTCAACATCATTAGCCATTAAAGAAGCGCAACTTAAAACCATAAGGAGGCATCCCTACAAACCTATTAGAATAACTCAAATAAAAAAATGTGGCAACACCAAATGCTAGTAGGATTGCAGAGAAACTAGATCATGCATAGTCAGTAGTGTAAACGTGAAATGGTACAGCCACTCTAGAAAATAATTTGGCAGTTTCTTTTTTTTTTATTTTTAAATTTTATTTCTTTAAAGATTTTATTTATTTATTTGACAAAGAGAGAGAGCACAAGTAGACAGTGGAAGAGGGAGAAGCAGGCTCCCCACTGAGTAGAGAGCCTGATGTGGGGCTCCATCCCATGACCCCAGGATCATGACATGCATGGAAGGCAGATGCTTAACTGACTGAGCCACCCAGACACCCCAGTTTAGCAGTTTCTTGAAAACTAAATGTATAATTGCCATAAAGCCTGCAATCGCACCCTTGGGTATTTATTCCAGAGAACTAAATTTAGATTCATGTACAAATCTGTACACTAATGTTCGTAATAGCTTTATTCCTGATAGCAAAAGAACTAGAAACAATCCAGATGTCCTTTAATGCATGGTTACACAGACTGTAGTATGTCCGTACCATGGTGTACTACTCAGCAATGAAAAGAGCCACTGTTGACAACAACCTGGATAAATGTCCAGAGAATCATAACAAGGAAAAACAAAAAGCCAATTCCAAATGCTTACTTACCTTATGATTTCAATCATATAATATTCCTGAAATGATAAAATTAGAGAAATGTGGGACAGATAGGTGATCACCAGAGACTAAAGAGGAGGTGGGATGGGAGAGAAGGGGATATGTGGATAAGAGGGTACCATGAAGAATCCTTATGGTGACAAAAAGTTCTGTATCTTGACTGTATTAATGTTGATATCCTGGTTGTGATATTTTATATGGTTTTATAAGATATTATCATTGGGAAAATCTGGGAAAAGTAAATGAAATTTCTCTAAATTATTCATGACAACTGCATGTAAATCTACAATTATCTCAAAAGAAAAGTTTGTTTTTTTAAAAAGAAAGCTAGCTTTCAGTAGATCTCAAATTCACTCAACTTCCAAAACACAAGAACTTTTTCTTTGGGATGTTCCCATATTGGTAAACTGAAGTAAAGTGTTAAATATCCAACAAACAAATCCAGGAGAACAGCTGTGTTCTAGACTAATGGTTAACCATTCAGTTGTTCTTCTATTCTATTGACATTGTGCAATACTTCTAATTAATATTTAAAATATAAAATGTGCTCCTCCATCCAATACATTCAGATATCACTCTCCTTTTGTGATTTATGTATACTTTCCATATTACAAACAGGATGAAATTTTATATGCCTTACATGTGTGTGCTATGTACCACATCCACTAAACATTTTGAAAAACTCCAGTTCAAATCCTCTTTTGCTTGTCAATTATAAGACATCGAATACCCTATGTTCTGGCAAAAATTAGGGAAGAAATCCAACTTTTTCAGAATTTGGCAATTTGGTTTTGTTAGGGAATTACTAAATGATTTGGGGAGCTTTCCCTTGCAAATTTTAGAATTAACAGAAAGTTTTACTATCCAATTTTCTTTCCAACTTCTATTTTTAGAATGTCTCTTATTTCACCTTTTCCTCTCAGCTGTGATTGTTTGTTCTTTCTTGTGCTTTTATCCTTCTTAATTTTGTTTGCTTTTCTTCATTTCTCTGTTCTTTCTCAAACATATAGCCCAGGAAAAGAGTTGCTGCATATGCAGAAACAACTCAAAATGCCCATAAGGCTATGAAAGCTCACAGAAGTCCTTGTGTTTCCCAAGTCATTATAAGGAGAAACTTTACAAGATGTGTCCGGGAATGAGAGATTTGTTTCCTCCGTAAAGCTTTTGCCAGTAGGCTAAAGATGGAGAATAAGTATCAGAGGACATCTGAGGCCAAATACATTTACATAACCCCAAGACACATTTTCAGACTCATGATTTGAAAAATGCCACTTCTGTTTTGAATATACATCTTATGGCCAATTTTGTTTATTCATGTGTGTTTAAACTTGGGGGTTATGCAGTGTGTAGTTGAAACTCAAGCTAGCATATCTCCTGGAAAAGAAATGATGACTCCTTTCCAAAGAAAAGAAGAGAAAGCCTGACAGTTTTTTTGCTTAAGGACTATGGTGCTAGGCAGAAATTTATATTAGCATCAAACTGCTATAGCTCTAAAAGCTTTCAATCCCCACCTTCCTTTTAGGAGAGACAGTGTCGGCTTAAAATTAATTACTAAAATGTGAAACAAATCAAAAGACAAAACAAATCAGGCTGTTAAGACAAACATTAAAAATCAAATTATGCTCTCAAAATAGGCAATTTACAGCTTGGAAGGGTAATTGGCAAACCTGAAATGCATACAAATAGTTGAAATTACTGACTCAAGCGGTATATTACTTATTGGAGGGTATAATTTGACAATGACTCTTGAAAAGGGATAGAAATTCTATCATTTTTCATGATTTAACAGCAAAATACAGTATAGCACTCTGTCTAAAAGAGTCTGAAAGAGGATTAAATTGAAGAAAGAGCTTTAGCTGAAAGAGAAACGGGTTTGAAGCTATCTGTCAGGAGGAAGCATGGATGGGTTTTAAAGTTTTACAGTCCTAGGTTAAATGAATACTCTCTCCAGAGGCAACCTATGACCACTGTCTTTCAGAGAATCATTCAAATAGGTTTACCTTACTGGTTTTGGGAAGTAGGACATGACACACCCCATCTGACAGCTGAGCTCTCAAATGTGGTATTTAGAATCATCTCAGGGATAGAGTTCCCTGAATATTTACATATTTATTCACCAAATACTATATCAAATTCTAAAACAGAGAATCCATTTCATGAAAATCTAGGCATTCTCATAGTGCCAATATATTCCTTTGTATGATGGGGGTGCGGGAAACCATGATTATTCACTTGAGATGGCAATATTTACCATTGTGATAGCCATTTGCTTCAGTCAAAGATGGCACCAGGATAATATAAATGGCACAACGGGGACCAATTCCAATAGATGTCATTTCTTTTTCTTGCGACCTCTTACCTGTCTTATCAGCTCTTGGCCACCGCTATCTTCTAGTTTTAGTGTTTGTTTAGACTGTGCAATTCTACCTCCCCTCTTGGAGACATACATTTTCTCCACCCTGCAGATAGACACATCCACACCCAGATTTGTCAGCTTGGGCTAGTCCATATTCTCGTGACTAGTAAGGTCACTGAGTTTCATATATGTTTAACATAACCTAAGCCATAGCATATTTTTAACACCTTTATTGAAGTATGATTGACATAGTACATTATATCGCCCATATTAAAAATGTACAGTTTGAAGTTTCAGCAAAAGCTTACATTTGTGACATAATCATTGCAATCAAGAAAAGAGATAGGGGCGCCTAGGTGGCTCAGTCATTAAGTGTCTGCCTTTGGCTCAGATCATGATCCTGGTTTCCTGGGATTGGATCGGGCCCCGCATCGGGCTCCCTGCTGGACAGAAAGCCTGCTTCTCCCTCTCTCACTACTCCTGCTTGTGTTCCCTCTCTAGCTGTGTTTCTCTCTGTCAAATAAATAAATAAAATCTTTAAAAAAAATAAAATAAAAAAAGATAAGAGATAGATCCATCACCCTCAAAAGTCTCTGGGTGTCCCTTTCAAATCCTTTTTTCCCCATCCTTTCTTAATCCTTCTCACCAGGAAGCCACTGACAAAATCTTTATGACTTTAGATTAGTTTGTCTTTCCTAGAGTTTATGTAAATAGAACCATACAATAGACATTCTTTTCTTGTCTGGAGTCTTTCAGTCAGCAGTTTTTTTCTTTTTTGAGATTCAGCCATTCTGTTGTCTGTATCAGCTGTTCATTCATTTTTGCTATTGAGTAGCATTTCACTGTATGGAAATGCCAGAATTCATCTATTAGCCTGTCAATGGATATTTGAGTTGTTTCTTACAAATAAAACTGCTGTGAACATTCATGTACAAATCTTTCTAT
Source organism: Spilogale gracilis (assembly GCA_004023965.1). NCBI lineage: Eukaryota > Metazoa > Chordata > Mammalia > Carnivora > Mephitidae > Spilogale > Spilogale gracilis. Next base: position 32,011 of record PITA01006674.1, read on the forward strand.
AGATGGATGCTTGCTGTTCTCTTGGGAAAATATCTGGAGGTGACAATATTGGATAATATGGTACTTATATTTTTAACTTTTAAAGAAGTCAACATACTGTTTTCTAAAGTAATTGTACCATTTTACATTCCCATCAGCAGGGTGTGAGAGTTCTAGCTTCTCTCTACCTTTTCCAAGATTTGTATGGTTAGTTTTTTAAATTATAGCCACTCAATTGCTGTGTAGTGGTGGTTCATGTTGCTTAAATATGCATTTTCCTATTAATTAATCATGTTGAGCAACTTTTCGTGTTATTTACCATCCTTCTATTTTCTTTAATAATGTAGCTGTTAAATTCTTTGCCCATTTTTAAAATTAGGTTGTTTGTTCTCTTATTGTTGAATTTTGAGAACTCTTTATATGCTGTAAATACATGTCCTACCTCAGATATATGCTTTTCAAATATTATCTTTCAGTCTCTGACTTGTTTTTTTGTTCTCCTAAAATCTTCTGAAGAACAGGGTTTTTTTAAATTATGATGAGATCCAATATGTCAATTTAATTTCTATAGATTTTTCTTTTTGAATCATGATGAAAAAAGTTTGCCTTGCACAAAGGTTTTCACTTAAATTTTCTCAAATTTTTATTATTTACAGCTGTGCATTTAAGCCTACAATTTGTTTTTAGTTGATCTTTGTGTGTGGTATGAGATGTAGTTTGAAGAGTTTTTAAATTATTATTTTTGCCAATGGGTATCCAATTGTATCAACACTGCTTGTGACAAGACTGCCTTTCCTTTCCTGAATTGCCTTCCTAGCAGAGTTCTTGATGGGGACTCACAGCTAAAAAGTTATTTGCAACACAGCATCTGAATCATAGAATAAATAAATTCAGAAATCACATTGATATACATTTCAGTAGAGTGTAAAAGAACTGCTTATAGGTCTATTATGCAGGAATAAGTTTAAGTTGACCACCAAAGACTTTCATAAATGTCCTCTAGCATAGTCAGCAATTAGAAAATGTGGGGAAAATGAATAGATAAATGCACAAATAAACAGCTTATTAGAATGTGTAGGTCATCCCCCTGCCCCCCCCCCCCCCCAGTTCTGCTGCTGTGTAAGCCAGTCATTCTTTTTCTTTATTTTCTTGTAACTATTTCAGATGACTGGGAGTTCATCAGGTTTTTCCACAGGAATGGAGGGTCTAGGGATTCTTTAAGATTTGGCCTTTTTTTTTTTTAATTTTTTTTTACTCCATGTTTTATAAAACCCCTAATGATCCTGATGATATCCCTCTCAGGATTGAGTGTTTGGTGCCAAGAATGGCAAATATCTATTTAGTATATATTTATGGACTCTTTTACTCTTCCTTGCTCACTTTCTGCATTTCATTTTGTCACTTTTGCTTCCTGGATCAGCCTCAGATCTGTTTTTGGGATAACCTAGAATTCACGGATGAATTCCTGGCGCAATTCTTGTAAAAAGCTGCCAGTCCCTGACTAAGAAACAAAGTATTTCATTCTTTGGCAGTGAAAGAATTAAGCCCATAGAAACTTTTAGTGCTAATCTAATTCAATTTTGTAATATTAAATTTAGACAAAATTGAAAATAGAAAATAGCTTGTTATACAAACTATGATGCTTAAAATATTTTATTTGTATTGAGTTTCTCTGTGTGAATCTTTGTAACAGTGCATCAATAAAGTCAAAATTTGACCAGCAGAAAACTTTAACATATAAACAATTATTTGAAACATACTCTTTAACCATAATACATGTTTAAATGCCTTGTAATATTTGTTCCAGATATAAAAATCCAAATTATCTCCAATCATTAAAATAAGTACCAGAAATGATGAGGCTTAACACAAAATTCTATTTGGTATAAAAATGCTATGTTGTTATTTGCTTTATTTGTCTTTTTATGTCTGGGTCACAAACAATATCTTGAACAAATTCTAAGCCAGGTTAAAAGAACAACATTGAAAGGAATAGAATGGTCAGCAAGAGACAACAGATATAGCAGATATTAAATTACATGTATACTTACAGTGCTGCTTTAATGTCTAATATCTATTACATATCTTGTATTGTTTCAATGTATGACTGATTTTAATGTCAACATTATAGTTTCTATTTTGACTTTGCTGGAGGGACGGGATTTGATTTCTTCTGTCATCTGCTCATCTTTGTAATTTAGTAATGCTCCCCAAATCAGAATCTCAACCTATGTCTGCTCAGGGTATTATGATTTAATTACAACTATTGATTTTTTTGGCCATGGTTTCATTCATTATACATTCTTTTTTATTTAGTTGGATAATATTCATTCATTATACATTCTTTTTTTATTTAGTTGGATAATATTGTCATTGGTTTGTTCACTCCTCAGTTTTTCCAATTATTTTTATGCACTTTGGGTTTAATCAATTAATTTTCCAAGCTGTAAATTATCCATTTTGAGATTGTAATTTGTTTTTAATGTATGTCTTAACAACATGATTTGTTTCATGTTTGTAATTAATTTTGAGCTTTGAAAATAAAATTGCATGACAAATCATTATGGGCAATGCCACTACCATAGACAACAAAGATGAAATTTGTCATATAAGCATTTTTTTTTTAATTTTGATGCTTTTTAGGAAAGTTTTAACAGCTAAACATGAATGAGATTAAAGCATGGCAGCCCAGGAAAATAAAAAACACATTTTCACATTATAGCAGGACTATTAATATCTAAGTAATGATAATATATGTTGTCTATTTCTTTATATCACACCACTCAAAAACTCAGATGTTTGAAATGATAACAATTTATTTTTCACAAGTCTGTAGGTTAGATGATCTGTGGGTTGATATGGGAGAAGTTTGGTTGGTCTTGATTGGGTTTGCCCATGCATCTATGTTAAGCTACAGATCAGCCGGGTGGCTCTGCTTTAGGAAGTTGGTTGCTTGTTGGGTGAGGAAAAGGGCTACTAAGCTTATCTTTCTTATCTTCCTGCAGGCTAGCCAGGACTTGCTCAAAGGGCAGTTGCCAAGGTCAAAGGGCCAGAGTGAAACCTAGGCCCCTTGAAATCTAAGCTTAGAACTAACACATCATTTCTGCTACATTCTATTGGCCAAAACAAGTTATAAGGACACTTCAGATTTAAGGAATGGAGAAATAGTCCTCTTCCTGGAAGAAGTGGCAGTTATTTTGCAAGGAACTCATATTGAGAGGGGGGAAAATTGTGGTCATTTTTTCAACCTGCTCTTTTCAGATAAGTCTAATCTCCCAACCAGACTTTATTTTCAAAGCTTTTCAACACATGAATATTCTTTTCCTATTATCTTCTCTCCATCTCATTCATAAAATATTTTTCCAGAAATACATAGTTTTTACAGGCAGATGTATTACTTACTATTTGTTAATATTCCAGAGACCCTTATGTTAGAAGTTGCTTATATTTCCCTTGTGAAAATTATGGCAATCAGAACAGTACCTAACGAGAAAGCTTAAATAAATAAGTTTAGTGAGATTTTTGAGGTTATAAATGCATGTTACTATCAGATGTGGAAATAAAATTTGTCATATAAACCTGAAACTACTTTTAAACTTATCCACTGTCAATGTGGATTTCATGATTCCCATGCCTCTTCATTGCTTACTAGCTGTGTAAACTTAGGCGTTTACTTATTTTTTTCTGTGCCTGAATTTCCCTACTTGTAAAACGGATAATGATAGTATATGCCTTATATATTTGTTTTAAGGATTAAATTAGGTAAATATGTATAGCACTTAAAGCAGTACCTGACATATAGAAGTACTCAATATATGATGGATATTATTTTGATTATTAGCCAAAGGACCATCAGTTGACCATCTCTTATCCTATGTTTTTGGTCTCCACAGGAGAATGTAGCTCACAGGGGGAAGAAATGGTTTAGAGTTCAGTAAATAGTACTGACTGGGAAAATTAGACTCATGAGATGTTCAGTTTATATTTCAGACTTGAAATGAAAACAATTACATTAAATTTGGTACAACAGACACCTGACCATCCCCTGCTGTGTTAGTTGTTGTGATAGACACTGCTGGTATAAAGAGGTATCAGACGTAGTCCCAGCTCTGAAAGAGTGGAAAGATTACCCATAATCATCTTTTCCCAGGGTACTAGATTGAGCACAATATTTCTTTCTAAAATGGTTCCAGGGCCTATTTTATGGTCATATATGAACAATGCTATATTAAATGACTTTTTTCCCTATTGCCAATAGGCAAGAAAGATGACATTGTAAAATATGGGATAGATTGTGTCGTGGGAGTCAGAGACGGGCTGTGTATTAAACAGATTGCAAACTCCCTTTTTGGATCATCTGAGAAATGCTCTCCCAGATCTCTGGAGTACATGGCAATGAAGAGAAGGGATTTAAGAGAGAGAAAGAGAAAACAGCCAGTTACCCAGAAGGACAGTGGGAGATAAAGCAAGTGAGAATAAACACTTGAATGTGAGCTGTCTGGCAAGGGAGTAGAAGGAGATATGGTTGATAATGGAGATGAGTTCTATCTTCTAGGATATGAATGAGAGAAATATGATGTGCTAACTTTTATGTGTGTGTCAACTGTAGAGAAAGCTACAGGACATTTCCAAGAAAATCTAGGAAACTAAAGTTAAGGATTTACTGTGTTATTCTATACTAAGGAATAATTATTAAAAATATTTTTGAGATATTTTGAACTTCTAAAACATTGACCTTAATGAGCATTCATTAGTAATTGTTATTAACCATAACAACAATCTGTCATTAATATGATCGATGAAATAATACATCAAGTTTCTATAGTAGACTCTACATTGCATAATACATGTGTAGTATCTGAATTTGAAACCAACCTGTTTCTTGGTAGAGCTCAAATGGAAAAGTCCCCAATGCAAATCAGCCTGTATGCTTTTGTTGGGATTAGTGGGCCTTGCCACCAATTTCATGGGTAAAGCAAGCCCAAGGTTTAGAAACATATCACAAATACTACATGTAATGGTAGAATATCATTTCCCAAATACCTGATGGCATTATTTTTTGACAAATACAATCACAGGCAAGACAAAATCTAGAATATTTTATCCCTTTTAATATGTGAAAGGGTTGCCATGCAGATGTTTCTTATTATTTTTACTGTCTTTTAAAAATGAACCTGAGACGAAAAAATTGCATCATAAAAACATAAACAATAGTTAACTCATTTAGTCATTTGCAAAACAGTGCAATTATTGAATGTAAAAATATTTAAATTCTTTTTTAAAAGATTTTATTTATTTATTTGACAGAGAGAGAAATGACAAGTAGGCAGAGAGGCAGGCAGAGAGAGATGAGGAAGCAGGCTCCCCACAGAGCGGAGAGCCCGATGCCGGCTTCAATCCCAGGACCCTGAAATCATGACTTGAGCCACTGAAGGCAGAGGCTTAACCCACTTAGCCACCCAGGTGCCCTAAATTACTTCTTAATGCGAAAATTTGATGGTGGATTATATGACAAGTCGTGGCATATTTGGAGACATTAGAAAGTGCTTTTTAGTAATATCTATTATGTTAATGTGACTAAGATTCCATTAGAAAAAGATTTTTTAAAAAAGATAAGAAATAGAGGGAGGCTGGGAAAGGGAGTGGGAGGTGGGGTGGGGGATGGAACCTGAGAGAGAGACTAGCTATCTAATTTTAGCTTTTAGAAACACAATTTATAGTTTTATTTTGATAAAATGCCATCTTTACTACTCAATTTTTCTTTCAACAACAACCAAAGATAGTGTTCACTTTGCTATAATTCTCTCGACTTGCCTTATCTATGTTATCTTTCTCTACCACACATTTATGTTAGGCAGCTTACACTAACTACGAAATAGAAATACATTTCTTAGCAGCTGTTACCATAATTCTAAAAATACATTTTTTTTTCTTACAGGATTTCAAACCTTCTGGGCTTCTTCCCAGTGCTAAATCCTGTCGATTGGATTTACTAGGATGGAGAGAGAAAGAACTGTTATAGTTTAAGATAATTTCTTTTCTACACACCCAGAAAGGTATTAATTTCAGCATTTTACAAAGTAAGTCAGTTAGCTTCCTTAATGCTTTCTCCCAAATGTCTGCTCTCCAGGTTTGCTTAGCTTTTGGCCTTCTTACATATTCACTGTGTAATCATTGCGAATCATGAACTCATTGGAAAGAGTGTATTCAGACCCAGAGAGCTGGGGATGTCCTTGCCCAGGGCAAGTTTGAATGGCAAGGTCATTCACACCTGGTGCGTGCTAAACTGAACTGAATCATGCTCCCAAGAGGAAGTAACTCCTGCTTAGATAGGCTTGGTCTTTTCTTGGCATTTAATGTTTTACCACCCAGTCTAGCATATTGTTTTGCTTTTCCAAAATAGCAAATACATTACTAATTACCTATAGATGATGAAATTAAATGTACTAGGAAATGGCATCCTTCTGGTGACTGTTGACAGCCAACCATGCACTATGACAGGATCATCCTGGAGAAGTGAAAGACGACTCTTACCTCCACCCCATTCCAACAGAAACCATTCCCCCAACACACACACACACACACACACACACACACACACACACACACACGTTGGCCACACCTTTGGCATGCAGCCTTTTTCAAATTCAATTTTTATTGGACACAAATAACTGGACTTTAGGTAGTTGACAGTTAAACTCCTCTTTTCCAAGGAGCGAAATTTCCTTTTTCCTCTCCACTCTGCCTCAGTTAATCTGAGCTTTTTTGTTTTGCTAAAGAAAGATAAGGAAAAAATGTTTCTCAGTTCTATTTAATCACTGGCAAGCCAACATTGGAGCTACTGCCTCATAAAGACTGCCAAAAACCCGACCTAGTTACTGCTCCTTTTTGTGGCATATTACCGTGTGGTTTGTGGCACTTTGGAACATAAATTCACAGTTACCAGAAGTTGGGTTTATCACTGTTGCAAAGCCACCGAGTTCTGATCCAGGCTCTCACAAACTGGTGTGCGCCCACGCAGATCTAGCCTGTCCAGATAGACTGAACAGGAGGAAAAAGGCAATGCCAAGAAGGAAGAAACTGGGTCCTAATTAATCAGAAACAAATAAGTAATTTTAATGGTGATGTTGCAGGAGATAGAAATGTATTCTTATGGGAACCCTATGTTCCACCAGGATGACACTGTGAAATCACTATACTGCCAGTTATTTTCACTGAGTTGTGGAATACTGAAAAACAAATGAGTCATTTGGAGTGTGCTCTTATTTTTTGTTTTTATATTTTAATGCACTTCAAGATGTAACAGCTTCATGGTCTCTTTTTTTTTCTCTTTACACTTCATTTCAAGATGATCCTTGATTAGCAGATGGATGGATATGGAAACATCCCCTTATAAAGAGGTGACAAAATACACTCAAAACTCACAAAGTTCAGGAGACTTTAAAGTGGGGAAAAACAACCCATTGCCAAAAAAAAAAAAAAAAATTAAAATATGAAAAGATTTGACTGTCACTAGGACCATTTCATGCAGTAAATATTTATTAGGCATTTGCACTTTCCTACTTGTACTGCTCATTTCATTCCTGCTGCCTGAAATATCCTATATCCACCATCATCTTCCCTTGAAAACCAAACCCAAGTGTCTTCAGAAGATTTCCGTGTCTTTCTCTCCTAACACCATCAGCCCTTCCATCTCCCTTCACCCAAAGCCTCAATTGTTTCTTTTATGCATTCCTCTTAAAAACACATCCCAGTCTACTTTGGAATACTTTTGAAACCTTCTCCACCTATGAGAGTTAGGCCTGTCTTACACATCTTTGTGTTCTTTACAGAGCATTGAGTCTAGTAGTGGTTCAAGAAAACATTATGTTGAATTTAAAAATCAGTTTCTATTTTTACCATTTTTCTATTTCATTTCTATTTCTATTTCATTTCCATTCTTTCATTACCTTGTTGGATACCCTGGCACACTAAAAAATGGATCACATATTTTTCTTGCAAATGTTTAAAATTTGTATTCTTAGTGAGTCAGGGGCTGATGGAATTGGGACAGGACATGAAAGTATTTGGTGGGTTCAGAATGAACCTGTTGATAGCTTGTTAGATATTCATTCTGAAGTTGCTGTAGGAACTTCACTAAATAATAAAAAAGGTGGAATCATCAGAGATAGTATCAGAAAGTAAGATTTCTAATGGACTAGAAATAATAAACTCTAGAAAGTTTTAGCACAGAGATTTCACCACTAATGGTAAGAGTGGGTCAACCTTGTTCTTCCTTCCCTTTGCATTATGTTCTGGGATTTTTTTTTTAAGAATTTATTTATTTATTTGAAAGAGATTGAGAGAAAGAGAGAGAGAGGGGGAGAGAGAGAGAGAGAGAGAGAGAGAGAGAGAGAGATATCACAGGCAGGGGTGAAGGGTAGTGGGAGAAGCAGACTCCCTGCTGAGCGGGGAGCCCCATGTGGGACTCAGTCTCACCCTGGGATCATGACCTGAGCTGAAGGCAGATGCTTATCTGACTGAGCCACCCAAGCACCCTGGGATAGGTAATTTTTAACGTTTTGTCAGTGAACTATGCTGAAACAATACAGACAGCAACACTGAGAAATTCCATGAGGAAGTCTGGAAATTTGGACCTTTTTATTTAACAGTAGAGAGCTTATATTAGCTTTCAGAGTGTTCAAAAGAAAATACAGTCATTTTCAGAAAAAAATAGAGGAAAAAGTTGTATTTGGAGAAAGAGATTATAGAAATAATCTGGAATTAAATAATAAAAAATACAGTACAAAAAAGGTTGAAACTGGACAAGTCGCTTCAAGATAAATAAAATGAATGATTAAATCTTCTTTAGAATTTGGATGGTAGAAATTTTTTTGTGAGTTTCTTAAAATGGAGCTGTTACATAGGAGATTAATTGGCATTCAATCTAATAAATATATTCAACTGTTAAACAAATCTAGGAATGATTCTTGTTTGGAAGTTTCCATGGTATTTGTGAATTATGACAACTTTATTTGCCAGGCTTACAAATAAATACTTGTTAAATAACAAGATAAATGTATTAAAATTAAAAAAAAAAAACTTATTAAAATGAGCTCTCAGGACACCTGGGTGGCTCAGTCGGTTTAGCATCTGCCTTTAGCTCAGGTCCTGATCCCAGTGGCCTGGGATTGAGTCCCACATTGGGCTCCTTGACCAGCGGGGAGCCTGCTTCTCCCTCTGCCAGCTGCCCCCCTGCTTGTACTCTCTCTCTGTCTCTCTTTGGCAATTAATTAATTAATTAATAATAAACAAGCTCTCTATTCTCTTAATACCTATGCTGTATCATCACTATACCACATTCATTTTTATACATTCATTTCTGTATTTGTTTTCATAAGTCTATCTCCCAATCTATATTTATATCTGTTTCTCTATATAGCATCTTCAGTATGCAAGGTAGCCACCATGTTCCAGAACATTTTATGTCATAAAAACACTCTCTGTAAGTGTTAAATAAGTAAATAAATAAATACTGAAAAGCATTGGGCCTAGACAGACCTAAATATAGTTTCACATCAGAACGTGAGCTATGTGAAAATTCATAATAAATGAGATTTGAAGTGACGGTTTTAGTTTTCCTAATAAATACTTGTGGGATAGCAATTATTAAAGAGACATTGAAGAGCAGGGCTTTACCTATAGTATTATTTTCTAACATGAGTGAATTAAAACTTCTGGAGCAACTACATGGATGAATTGTCAACAATCCATGTCTGTTTCCTTGATTTCTAAACCAGTCACTGAATGGTTTAAAGTAAAATACAAGATTTAGCTCTGGTTTAGGAGGTATCCTGAGTAAATGTCTTCAACTATCTAGGAGGCACACAATTTTTGCTCTACTATAGTGGTATCTTCCTTACATTCATTCAAAAGGAATCTTGTGATCTCACTCCAACTAGGAGACATCTGTTCTTCCAGTCACAAGCTGAGGACTGCAAGTTAATAATCAATAACTGGCAAAGGAAAAAAATATCTTTTTAAAAATATCCAAATAAATGGTCTAAGAAAAAGAAGCTAAAAAATATGAAAACAAAAAACAAAAAAAACCCAGAATAACTTTCAGTTAAAAAATAAAAAGCCCAGGCTGAAGTAGTACATTTAAGCTTGGATTAAAATTTTGAAGGTACCTGTAAAGACCTTATTCTTTCTTGCCCTTGGATGTATCATGGGCCTTAGAATGACTATTCTATTCTGTTTTCAAATACAAGTATGTAGCAACATGCAAGCGACATGATTTTGACCTAGAACCGCATAATGTTTTTCTTATAATAGCATATCTCTCTGTGACATGTTGGGTTTGGGATACCAACGGGGTGTGTGATGATGGACAACAGAGGCAGAAGGAAAATTTGTAGAAGAGTTTTGTACTGAGTTTCATGTAAGTTATTCCCAGAAGCTAAAGAATCCTGACAATGGACTAGTAAATAATAAAATATAAAATAAAGTAAAATAAAATAAAATAAAATAAAATAAAATAGAATAAAATAATAAAATAAAATAAAATAAAATAATAAAATAAAATAAAATAAAATAAAATAAAATAAAATAAAATAAAATAAAAAGGATATTCTTAATCTATAAAACCTTTAACATGCTCACAAGTAGCCCCTAGGGAAGTGATAGGACCTACAGACTTTGCTTGTCTGTATCAGTGCAATCCAGGTGCCCCATGGTTATGGAAAAAAAATCACTGACTTTAAAATAAATGATATTGCCCATATGACTCAGACAAATAATTGTGAAACACCAGATCTACTAGAACCACATGATGAGGAAAATCTAGATTTTGAAATTAAAATATGGTGGAATTTTATATGTATTAATTATTGGATAAAGAGAAGTCCTACTTAGATTTCATAGACTCTGACTTTCATGAATCTAAAACAATTATGAAATCATCTACAGAAAAAGGACTAAGCAGACCTGAACAAAAACCATCTTGAAGGGGCGCCTGGGTGGCTCAGTTGATTACACAACTGCCTTTGGCTCAGGTTATGATCCCGGAGACCAGGGATTGAGTCCCACATCGGGCTCCCTGCTTGGCGGGAAGCCTGCTTCTCCCTCTCTTACTCCCCCTGCTTGTGTTTCCTCTCTAGCTTTGTTTCTCTCTGTCGAATAAATAAAATCTTTAAAAAAAAAAAACAGCATGAAATGATGGTGATTCTACTTAATCTCCATTCTTAGAGCATTCATTGTTGGGATCAGTTTTTAAGATTCCACTGCAATCACCAGAGTGAGGATCAAGCAAAAATACATTGTATCAAAAATGAATAAATAAAAATAATTTGCCATTTAAAAATCACTAACAGGATATGTTTTATAAAGTATGTCCAATTTGATTAAATATTAAGTATTTTAAAGATATCAGTATTTTAGACATCTTATTAAAAGTACAACTATCAATTGTTAAAAGGATAAAGATTCATGATTCAACACTAGTGTCTTTCAACATATTTCCCTCGCTCCACATAATTACAGCAGTAGACTATCGGTTGGGGAATGGAAGAAGTACCTCATATACAGCAAGAAGCTATAATAATATTTTAAAAATAAGATTATAATTGATATTTAATTTTTTAAAGATTTTATTTATTTATTTATTTGACAGAGAGAGAGATCACAAGTAGGCAGAGAGGCAGGCAGAGAGAGAGGAGGAAGCAGGCTCCCCACTGAGCAGAGAGCCCGCCCGATGTGGGCCTCGATCCCAGGACCCTGAGATCATGACCTGAGCCGAAGGCAGAGGCTTAACCCTCCGAGCCACCCAAGCACCCTGACATTTGATTATTTTAAGAATTCTACATAGGCACAGAATGTATGATGGTCATATCAGTAAAGGAGAGCCTGGATTCCTTTGATAGGAAATATTTCCATAATAACAAAGGTTGCTATGCTAAGAGGGCAACCAGAAAAGAAATTCTACCTAAATTATTTGCATTTCCTATTCAATTGCATTTTGAAGCCTCTCTTAGCAAAGCTGATATTCTTTGAGGCCCCACTCAAATATACTCAGCCCTTGAGGACTTTACAGTCTGGGCAAAAATTGTCCTCACTGATCACTTAAGAGAGGCCAGTCGATCACATTTGTATAGGATACTGTGGAAGGAAAGCACATAACTCCAGTCCTCAATAGCTCATGTACTTGTCTTACTTTTTCAAGCAATTTCACATATTTCATTTTTTTTTTCACATATTTCATTTTTTAATTTGCTTAGAATTCTTATGATATAATTAGTATAAATATCTTAAGCAAGAAATAGAAGCTCAAATATTTAAAAGAATAGGTTTATAGCTAAGTAGCTGAAAATAAAGTGTTAAAAAATGAAATGAGTTCTCCTCACTGGAGTAGATCTCTTTCCACTATTTTATTTTGCCTCTCAGCAGTAATACAATTTCTCTGGGTGGGGAACAGAGTCTGAAAAAATTATTTTGATAATAGGCATATAAAGATTCTGTGTAAGAAAAGCTAAAGAGAATGCTTCTAGAAAAGCACTTCTAGATAAAACTATATCTATACATTCAGTAACTAATTGGTCTAGGTGATCCTACAAGATTATTTTTAGTGTAGACACCTAAATGTGTCCCATTTTTATGTAGATTCATAAGGTAGATTCATAATCTGAAAATTTTAATCATTGAAATTTCATAAAATGCAATTATTGATTTAACTAAGATAATTTTCTCATAATTTTTCAGAATCAGGGAACCTAAGGATAAAGTTTTACTGAATTTCTCAGTGGGCATAACAAGCATGTGCTGAAAGCATCAACAAAACAGAGGCACCAAAAAATTGTTTTGAAGAATTTCATAGGTACTACTTTTTTAAAAAAGATTTTATTTATTAATTTGACAGAGAGAGAGAGTACAAACAGGGGAGCAGCAGAGGGAGAGGGAGAAGCAAGTTCCCCACTGAGCAGGGAGTGCAGTGTGGGGCTCAATCCCAGGACCCCAGGATCATGACCTAAGCCATAGGTAGATGCTTAACCGACTGAGTCACTCAGGCACCCCTCATATTTACTATTTCAAAAAGAAAAGAAAAAATCAAACTCTATGCTTAGAGCAGTTTCTCACCCATCTTATCATGTAGTATTAGTTTTTTAATTATTTTGTGATTGATAGCACTCCATGATCTATTCCATATTCACATGCTTTTCTGAAGGTCCTGATAGAGCCCTGGCAAACTGTATGGATCCATAACACTTATGGAAGGCATCAGGTTCAAAGAGAAGTCTGACAATGCTCAGACAAGTGCAAATCAAGGGAAGAGAGACATGGAACAGGGAGAGATCATCATGGTCAATAGACATGGACCAAAATGGTTATGTGTGAAAGAACCCTGACAAGACCAATCACTTTTTAAATCCCAACTCTATCAACTAGTTCTGTGACCTTGGGAAGCTTACTTAATGCCCTTCAGTCATATTCCTCATCTGTAAAATGGGAAATAACTCAAAGGGTCATATTAAAAATTAAACTGAATTATGTAATTAAGGTACTTCACTCGGCACATAGTAAATGCTCAGTGATACTTACCTGTTAAGTTTTCATTACTAAGACCTTCCAAATTCTATCCCCCACACCCTTCCATGCACAGAAGACACTCTTCTGCTATTTGAAAGGTTATTAATGTTTAAAATAAAACCTCTGCTGTGTTGGAGAAAAAAAATCACAAATAAATTATCTTTGATCAGAAAGAGTTTCTTAATTGGGATTATACAGCCTATCATTCGATTACATATGTGTAAATGCTCACTACTGTTCACGGTCAACATTTTCACATATGCAGCTCTTGTTAATGCATAGACGTGGGGACTCAAGTCACTATTAAAGAATGCAAAAATGCAAAAATAAAACCCAATCCTTGCTTTCGCTTATCATTTTAACCCTATTCCCCCAATTACACCTTTCGGAGGCTATAGCTGTTACCAAGGCAGATATGATGCTTCCCTTACCAAGTTTATGTCAGAGCCAAGTATAACCAGTACAGGAAACTGTACCTCAGTCATAAATAGACATAGTTTACGGGTTTCTGAAAGATAGTGTGACAAAAGCACCTGCCAGAAAAAGCATACTTTGAGGTTCAGTTTTCTAATCATTTTTGCAATTCATATTTCCAAAATGTAGAGAAGTTAACACAGTTTCTAAGATTCCCTTCTTTTTTTTTTTTTTCCTCCAAAAATCTTTTCTGGCAGTTACAAGTTCAGAATGCTTTTGTGCATTCCAAGCAGTCTTGCCCAGATTCTGCCACCTGTTCCATCATTCTGGGTATATTTAGGGTATAGTTCTTTTCCATATGGGCAGTGTAATTCCATTAAGTAGCGATCCAGCATAGTTACTTTTTTTTTAACGTTAAACCTCGAGAGTTAATCGTCCATCTGTGTGTAATCATCGATTCCATTAAGCCTTATGGCCTTGTCAGATTATCAAACATTTTAAACAGTACTCCTTTCTTCACAGGAAACACATTTGATAATTAAGGGCATGATGGAATCTAAGTTTGAGTCTGACGGTAAGGGCCTAGTGGCTTATGTTAATCCTGAGCCAAACTTCATCTCCACTAGATCACTGAGCTTTGACTATGACTGCAAGACTTGGTAGGTAACACATATGAATCTAGCTCAGTCAGATTTCTGAACAAGCAGGATACGATGCTCAGATGTCAAAGACAAATCACTGGTTATGTTTTTACCTGCAAAGCTTACCTTCAAATTTCTGGTCACAATGACAGAACCATAATAGGTATTGATGAGAATTGGCCCCAGCCACAGACTGTGTGAAAACTTGAGCTTTCTCTTGCTTGTTTTTAGGTTTCTGTCACCTTTTATTCTACCAGAGACCAGATTTTCAAAGGCTTGACTCTCACTGGGGAACTTCACAGGAGGAGATAGTGTGGGCAGATTTCTTGTCAAATTGAATTTGAAGTTTGATTTTCCTATGAAGTGAAAAATACTAATAATTATTCACAAAATAACTTTCAGGATTTTTGTCCTCATTTTGTTAATCAAGCATGGATAAGAATGAGTCAAAGGAACAGAGATGGAGAAAATTAAAATCAAGAATTCTGCACTCTAGGTCACAAAGTACAATAATCATGTGCAACCAGGATCTTTGGAAGATGATTTTCTCATTCCCTTTACATGAAACCTCCTCATATTTTGTAAATAAATTAAATACAGTACATATAGCCAGCATATCAAAAATCTTCCATTAAAATAAAACAATGAAAGCATTGCACCAAGGCCACTAGAAACATAATATGTTGCATAGTTGACTGACTCTGCTTTTTTTTTTTTTTTAAAGATTTTTTATTTATTTGACAGACAGAAACACAGCCAGAGAGGGAACACAAGCAGGGGGAGTGAGAGAGGGAGAAGCAGGCTTCCTGCCTAGCAGGGAGCCCAATGTGGGACTCGATCCTGGGTCTCCGGGATCATGACCTGAGCCGAAGGCAGTTGCTCAACCAACTGAGCCACCCAGGTGCCCCTGCTTTTTTTCTTTTAATCAAGAAATAGAAAATTCTGTTGTCTTCCACAGTCCAAATCCTAGAAACCCTTTAGTTCTGTGTTGTGTTTCATTTTTCTTTACATCTCTGTGAAAATTGAAGTGGTTCTGGCTTTGGTCTACCAAAATCCAAATAATCTAATTTACATTAGATTTAATCTTGTATTTCCTAAGGCAACACAAAGACTTTCACATAGTGCTGGAGGGTTTCTGGACCCAGGCAAAGCAGCTTTGCATGGTCTGCTGGCTGGAGAACTAGACACACAGAGGGAGAATCTTGGCCTTTGTGGAACAGCAGGTCTGGACAGCCTAGTCCACTGCCCAGCCAACTTAGAAGCCCTTCCGGAGCAAATCTGGCCCAGAAGGCTGCGCATATTTTTGCCTGGATAGACCCCTTCATGTTCAACAGGAGCCTCTGCAGCGATGATGAGGTCTTCCATATTGCTCACACAAAGCTACAGTATGGGACAGGAAATCTGGCTCTTTAACCCTCTGGCTGCTGCACATGACTATTTGGCTAGCAAGGCAGAAAAATGTCGACAGCCTAAGGTTTAAATGATTAGTAACAGGTTTTTGAGTGATTTTCCCAGAATGTGCTAGTATAAATAGAGGACTGTGAAAAAGTGTGGTTTGGGGATTTTTTTCTTCCTTTTGGTATTGTGATTTGTTTGTTTCCATTTCTTTTCATGACACATTCTCTTTTATGACTGTAGACACCCAAGCCAAATACACAAATGCAGGCTGAAAGAGAAGGTGCTTACCTCCAAGTGCCTTCTAGTCAGGTGTCCAAGTGCAGCCCAAATGCAGACAGACTTTTCAATCTCCTAAAATCCATCTATTATTGTGAGTTCTTTTTTCTTTTAGCTTATCCTATGTGAGATTTTGTTTACATGCCAGAAGAGCGAGAAAGACTATTAGAACATTATACAGGATATTAGGGATTCTCCTTTTTAATAAGTAATAAACCACTTAATAAAAACTTAATGCCTTACTTAAGAAGTAATGCTGTTTTTCCCTTTAAAATTTTCTTTTCCATACTTGTCGTTATTTTCTTAAAGATGTAAAGAGGAAACTGACAAGTAAATTTGTGTCCTAAGTGGCTCAGTAGATGTTCCTGGCATATTGTAATAAAAAGGTTAAAAAAGATGACAACTAATCAGTACACCTGTCACCAATTAATGTAAAGCTTTGAGCTAAGTTTATTGACATAAATACAATTATTTCAACTCCAGCTAACTCAGATATCTTAAAATGGATCATGACAAATTATCTGTTGGAAATACAGTTCTGTTCGGTGATAACTCAGGCACAGTTTTCCAAATAAAATGTAATTTTTAAAAAATATGGATTGAGGGGTGCCTGGGTGGCTCAGTTGGTTAAGCTACTGCCTTCGGCTCAGGTCATGATCCCGGAGACCCGGGATCGAGTCCGGCATCGGGCTCCCTGCTCAACTGGAAGCCTGCTTCTTCCTCTCTCACTCCCCCTGCTTGTGTTCTGCCCCGGGCTGTGTTTCTCTCTGCCGAATAAAATAAAATCTTTAAAAAAAAAATATGGGATTGAGCCAGCCATTAGCTCCCACTTGTGCTATGTAGGGTAACTGACATAAAGTGTGCCTGTTTGGATGAAAAACAGCAATTCTACTTTTTAGTATGAAAGAAAAAGTATTGAAATATGAAAATCCTCTAGGACTTTTATAAGTGAATGAAAGAGACCAACAGGCCTCTAATTCATACTTGTCAATGGTTCTCATTCACCTGACATTTTATGCTGGCTCAATCTCTATGAGTCTCCTATTACAGTAAAAGTACCATATTTAAACAATAAAGGACAGGAGAAAATGGTACTTTCTCCTGACATATATACAGGTGCCATGTCTCCCAACTTAAAAAGAAACCCTATTTCTAGGTTGTATTCCTATCTAGGTAGTCCAATTTCCCACTTCCCTTTATAGATTCTCTTCTTGAAAGATAAATCCAGTTCACTGACCTTACTTTCTCACACCTATTCAATCTGTCTTAAGGTCACCACTCTACTGAAATGATTCATGCTAAAATCATCTAAGCCCTTTCAATTGCTATACCAAACAGACAATTTAATGTTACCTCACTTTTCTTCATTCTGTTATTCTTGATATTCACTTTACTTCCTTGGCTCTGTCATGCTACTCTCTTCTGAGCCTCTTAGTTGATCTTTCCTGGGTTTCTTTATGGAATCTTTACCCCCAACTCCTTTTTAATGTCCATGTTCCTCTTGATTATATATACTACCTTGGTCTTTTCCACTTTTCAGTTACTATGCTCTGATCTGAGCAAACTCAGACTTAACCATATGGAAACAAAAATGGCCATCAGTTACTTTGGACTTACTTGTTCTTGCAGTTAATGGTCCCACTGAGAGGAACATAACTTGCTCTCTCCCAGTATCATCTAGTACATAGTTTTGTTTCCTAATTGACTTGGTTTAAGACAGGTACCTTCAACCCGGGAAAGGAGAGGCAAGGCCCCTGGATTGATAGTCAAACCAGCATCAGTAACCTGGGATAAGGATATGTTCACAAAGGAAATGTAGTGCCTACTTAAACAAAAACAAAAATACCTCTATTACAAGTCCAAAATCTATTACTTTCTGTATCCTCATTCTAAAATACAGACCAATATATTTGTCTTTGTGAGTGAATATAGATATTTCAAAATCACATGACCAACTTCAAACCTCAGTCAGAATTCTTTCAACTCCAACCCCAAAATTGTTTTTTTCCTGTGTTTTCAGTAATGCCAATACTATCTAAAACATCATCCAAAGCAGAAACAAAGAAGATCTTAAACTTCTGCCTACCAGGTCTATCTTAGAAATACCCACAGATATGTTACATTTGTTTTCCCCAAATGTATTGCTACTACATTAGTTTGGGCCCATATTATCTTTAAACTAAAGACTCTCTTATCTGAACTTACCTCCCCCTAATCTGTTTTTCATATTGCAACCTCACTGTCTTTCTAATATGTAAGTATAGTCTTTTTATTTATATGCTTTAAGCCAGCTCATCCGTAGGATGAGTTCTTCTCCAAACTTGCTCTCTCTCTACGCTGAAAGCCAAAAAACTTAAGCCAGACTAAGCTACAGTTTTCCAAATGTGTCATTCTATTCTTGTTTGAGTATCTCTGAACACAGAATTCCTTTGTCCTAGAATAACCTTCCTCTCCTATCTTTTTAACTTCTCCCACAAGATCTATTTTAGGTACACTCAAGCCAAGTTTAACACTTTCCCCTTACAACGGTGAGCTTTGTACGTGATTCTATTATTGAGTTTATTGAAATGTCTTTGTTTATGTATTGTCTGTCTTGCGACTGAACTCCTGAGGGAGAAATATGTTATATTGAAGTTACTGGCCTTCTTAAGGGTTTGTTGAATTCCATCCAAAGATAATCACAATGTCTGGAACATTGTGTGAAAACAAATTTTTATTGAATGAATGCATGCAGGCCTGAGTAAAGGAATACATGCAATAGTAAGTTTTCATAATTCTGAAAGGGAGAATATGATGGCTACTACCCAAAATGTAAAGAGGAATTTCATTATTAGGCAAAATTTAAAGGAAAGACTTTAATATCTGGTATTAATAATTTTGATACAATTTATAGTTTAGAACTTATCTGACTGTGTCAAGCACTTTTACATCAAAAGCATAATTTGTTTCTGCAAGGAAGGCCAAAACAGTTATTATTGTCCCTGATACGACAGTGCTTATTTGATGGAGAAACTGAGAAGCAGAATGATTTTGTGTCCATCCCAAGTTCATTGTGAGTGTTTGTGGTGGAATTGGATCAAAGAAATTTCTGTTCTCTTGGTCATTTATAAGCATAAATGAGAACTATTCTCCAGGATCAACAGAGAAGACCAGAGCATCCTATTTTAATCAATTATAAAAGTTCTCCTTCTCCAATCAAAGAAAGGTATTAGTGAAATGAATGAGAGTAATTAAATCTAATTTAGTCATGCAAATGAGTTTAATTAAAAGAAATCTACCCTTTAATAACTTCAGGGGAAAATGCAGTTCCTCATGGAGTTTGAAATTTAGTTAAGCTCACAAGACACAATAGCTGAACTGATGAGACCACACTGTTGTAATCTGCTTGTGTAAATATTGACACATGTAGCATTTAGTTTGTCTCACAGTGATAATACTTGCTCTAGGCTTCTGATGAAATCTGGCATTTACAATTATTAAAAGATGCTTGTTAAAAATGTTCTTATCCATCATGTGAATTCTGTGAATGAGACTGCTAATACATTGACCTCCAGAAAAAGCTCTTTTTTCCCTAGAGCTTAAGAAAATTAATACAAATTTAAAACTTATTGAGCCTCTTCTCCTCAGAAAGCATTAAGCCAGGTATAAAGCTGGGTAGTATGGGGCAAAGAGAAATGGGAAGTTCCCTGTCCTGAGGATGCTTATAGTCTAATATCTGTAATGTCTTCTGTCTGTAATGATTATAGGGAGAATGGTTGAGAATGAAAGAACAAACCTCGATTCCATAAAAAGCATTAAACAAAATCCCATGGGAGAACAGAAAACAGAATTTGGAATGTCTAGGAGGAAGCAGGAAACTTTTCACCAACAAAAGGGAATTTGAGCTGGTTTTAGAGCACATGAGATTTGGACAGCAAAAAATATGGTAAGGGTGGGACAGAGCCATGGAACACAGATACGATAGGTAGAATATTATAGAACTCTATCCAAAAGAAGGAAAACTCATGCTTCATTCAGAGCTTTATTAGTCTGGTGGATTTACATCATAGGCTATCTCAGAAGAAATTTTAGAAAACGAGATCCATAGCTAGCCAGATGGCAGAATACAATGGTGAGGGGTAACACTGAATGCTATACTTAGTGTCAGGACACTTATCTGTAGACAATGCAGAGGGGGCAAAAGTTTTTGAAAAAAGGAGAGGCATGTCTATAGTGGTCATTTGTAATGAAAACTCTAATCAAGGGTGAAGAAGAATTTATAATGAAGAAGAATGGCGACAAAGAGACTGAAGGAGTTTGTTGAATAATCTGAATGAGAGGTAAGGATGCTCTGGTTTAAGATAGTAGCAGTGAAAATGCAAAAGAAAAGAACAGTGTCTCAAGGCATTAGCAGCCTACGACTTTTAACTTGGGTGTCAGAGTGGGCAGCAATGCTCCTCAACTAAGTTAGGGAGTGCAGAGGGCTAGGGAAGAGATAGTCAATAAAGCCTACCCATGTCACTGCATTTAAAATGCTTTCCAAATCCCCTGCCTCCATTCTACTTTTCCTTTTTTATAATTTTATCATACTATAGAATTTACTTCTTACTTGGGTGTGTGCTTTCTTCTTAAATCTAAGCTCCATAAAGATTGAAAGTTTTAGCTCTATTTCAAGTTCACACCTGAATCTTGAAAGTCTACCACATAGTAAGTGAAATTTAAATGCCTAACATATACTTGGAATAATTACCTAAGGAAACTAAGTAAAAAAATAGTGAGAGGTGACCTTAATTAGTTAATTAATTCCTGATCAGTTCCAGAGGGCTCAAGTAAGGGTGAAAGTTGTTTATTTGCAATGGGATTGCTCTCTGATCTCAAAGAAAGATAATTTAAATTGGAAATAATATAAATAAGCATTTTACAAAGCAAGAATTAAGGTTAATCAATTATATTTCTTTAAGGAAAAAGCACACCATGTTTTATAATGTAGACTCAGGAGATTTGGATTCTGTAGTGGGGAGGTGTGAGCAGTGTAAGGCAATACTGTGAATTACTGACTTCAACTGACAGTAAGTGAGGGGATTATGCAGAGGCACTGCACTGGTTATGACCTACACAAGGCTCCCAGGGCCTGGAGTGAGTATGGGTTGCAACACAGGGTTCATATTCTGCTCGCTGTGCAAGTGCCTGATGTGGGCCTACATCTGCTGGGGATAAAAGGCACAACTCACCCTGACTTTAATTGCTTGCTAAGACTTGCAACCATAGGGCTGCCTTCCCCTACAGAGGAAGCCTTTTCTTGTTCTCTCAATGGCTCAATATGAACTTGTAACAACATTGTATGCCAGGGTCTAGGAGCTTTAAGTCAAGTCTAACATCTAAATACTAACTTCTGAAATTTTGCATTCACATTATAAATGCTTTAATACATTTGCTATCAAAATCAAGTTTAGAATAAGGCAATAATACTATGATCTAGTGAATGTGGGATAGTATTAATATCAGCCTATCTAGGACTTCCGTAATGGAACTGTGTTAACACAAAACCACTTCAAATGCATGTTTGGAAAGATCTGGAAAAGTTGGCATCAATGATTACATGCATTGAATAAGGGATAAATGTTTGGATAAGAAAACACTATTGTTTTTCTGTTTAAGTTTATGATGAGATTGACTCTCTTCTTCCCTTGGTATGGCTATTTTCTATTAGCTTGGTAATCCTATGGCTTTGTGGATGAAGACTTAGAGAGATGCATGGAACCAGATAGCCCATTCTGGATTTCAGTGATTTGGGGTAAATTGGCATTAGCTTCAAAATCTTATTTTTTTTTAATGGGAAGATAAATAAAAACCTCCACAAGAATTTAAGAAAATATATTGTAAAGAACAAGAAAAGAAACTGGAATAACTGATTATTTCTTCATCTCATCTGGAATGAAGGATTTTACCCTGTCTGAAATTGGGGTTTGTTGTAAGCATTATAGAAGTTTCTATTCATAATATTTAAACTATAATTTTATTTAGAATTTAAAATAATAAATTGGTTTTAATACTAGGACTGAGAGAAAAGAGTTTTTCAATCGTGTGTTTACTTCTTCTAGAAGAGTTAGTAAGCAGACACAGTTAAATTTGTTATAATAGATTATATACCCAAACACATGATCAGAGACCTCTAATGAATAGGTCTCTCTACAAACAAGTCAGGTTTGCACATATGCTTTATTTTTCATTCTGTAGGGAAGTAGAAATTTATAGATAAATTATCTGAAGGAGTTATAATTTAAAGTGACACACCAAATATTAATTCCTCTTCTAAGTTGGGTACCTTGTTCTTTTATCCTAATTACTTTGCATCATAATATTTTTTAAAATTTTTATTTTTTGCCTTTTGAGCCATTTCCTCACTGGTAAAAATCTCCCAAGTTCTTTTGCAATGCCATCACGCTCAATTGCTAATGGATTTCAGTTTTCTGTGACTAAAAAACCCAAATCTGTGTGTGTGTGTGTGTGTGTGTGTGTGTGTGTGTGTGAGAGAGAGCACACACACGCAGATGGGTAGAGTTGTTCCTGCCAAATGAGCAGGAAGTAGACTGCTTGAACAACCAATAATTCAAGGTGATAGTAAGTCCATGAATCTAGAAAGTTCAATAGTTTCCAATATATTTGGTGGATTGCAGATATGGCAAAGAAGTCAGAGCAAATGTTTAGTATTGACATTGTGGGAGGGAGGCTCAAGGGAAGGGTTTTCCAGAAGAAAAGTAGAGCATGGTGGCTGATTAGGAAGGTGTATGCTAGTTATCACTGAGTTATCATTTAATTATGAAATACTTTCTGTCATTTGCACAGATTTGGCTGAGAGTATAGCATTATAATGAAGAAATGATTTCTGGAGTGAAGCATACTTGATTCAAATTCTGGCCCTGTAATTCTTGGCCAGATACTTACATTCTTTAATGTTTGATTTTATGTGAAAAAAAATACAGGTGATATACTGGTATATCTGTCTTACAAGGTGGCTTTAATTACTTGCATCAGTCAGGGTGGCATCAGGAAAAAGGCAGTCATTGTATGTATCCTGGGTATAAAAGGCTTACTATCAGAGTAGAGACTTTCATGACTGTTGGCACTTTTTTCTTTTTTTTCCTTTTTTAAAAGATTTTATGTATTTATGTATTTATGTATTTATGTATTTATTTATTTATTTATTTATTTATTTATTTATTTATTTATTTATTTATGTGGCAGAGAGAAACACAGTGAGAGAGAGAACACAAACAGGGGAAGTGAGAGATGGAGAAGCATGCTTCCCACCAGGCAGGGAGCCCGATGCGGGGCTCCATGCAGGACTCGATCCTGGTACCTTGGGATCATGATCTGAGCTGAAGGCAGACACTTAATGACTGAGCCACCAGGCACCTCTTTGACGGCTGACACTTAAGTTGACATTGAAGGTCAAAGAAACTGCCTCAAAGTTCGGGGAAGCTATCATTGGAGATCACTTATAGCACCAAAATGTGTGATTCTCATAAAAGTTCTCAGAGTTGCTATAATTTTCAAGACTATTTAGGAATTTTTCATCTGTTTTCTTTGTCTGCAGCAGCAAAGGAGGTGACTCTTAAAGGCTCACCAGGAAACCCATAAGTCCAGCCGCAGATGCCAAGGAGAATAAGAACTTCTCCTCTACTTTAGTCTTCCTAATTGTCTGCAGTTTCCTATCATTCACTAACTCTAACCAGAAATCTTACAGAAAGGAAAATTCTGGGAAACACATTTCTCAGCTTCACTTCTATGGTGCAGAGGAGTTCTTAGAGGAGGTGATGGTGATGGCGATGGTGAGTAGACATTAGACACATGTTATACATGCAAAGTACTTAGAATAATGCTTTGTGAATAATAAGCACTTAGCAAATATAACAAAATATTCTATTTTATGTTACTAGCAGTGGATTGAATTTACCAAAAAATTTAAGTCTGCTATAGCATTGATTATATATATATATATAAATCTATCTATCTATCTATCTATCTATCTATCTATCTATCTATCTACTTTCTCTTTAGTATCTTCTTTTATCCCTGTTTTTCCTAGTAAAATTTTATTTAAAAAATACTAAGCTATTATAAATGAACTAAAGGAAATTAAGATTATCTGTAACCTCATCAAGATGGCCAGGAAAATAAACTGCTATAAAGTTAGATGTGGTGATGTGTGGTGATATGGTACAATTTTGTTCCTTGGTCAAGGAAACCTATGATGGAAAGTCAGGGCCAGCATGAACATTACTGTTCTCCCTACCAAAGCCCCCAAAATCATAACAAATGCCTATTCTGACATTTCAGAAATAGTAAGCTACACTCTCAGATTTCTACCATGCTTGGCCAAAAGAAAATCACCCATCCTTCTACTAAATTTCATGAGACTGAGAGGGGGAGCAATGAAGAGAATAGAGATTAAGAATACATATTATTTTCCTTATTGTGGCTTTGTTTGCGACTAATTTATATTTAATTTATTATGAAATAGGTAATGGATAGTATTACTGGTTTCTTGAATGAACTAAGAATTTTGTAATGCACCTTTTCTTTTTTGGTAAATCTATTAACTGATTTTACTTGCCCTCTAGCTTAAGAATACTAAAGTTGGCAAGTTACTTGTTCTCAATGATAGTTGAGCTGGTAATATTGAAATTTTAGAGATTTTAATGTATTTTTCTTTTGTGTTTTGAGAGATAATTGAGCACATTCTAAGAAGGAAATTTTATCTACTGGTACTAGAAAAATAAATAAAAGCTTGAAATATCCTTGCAGATGAAAAATCACCATTGTTGTTTTAGATTTTAATTTTCAGTTGATTTGCTGTTTTCTCATTTGCATTCCCACAGTGACTGTATCAAAGATTGCTAATAATCATCAATATCCATTTACATTTTCTTTTGTTTCTGGACATACAACATAACATTTTCTTCTCCCTTGCTGTTGGATTAGGGATATGTAATCCAGTTTTATGACATGAATATGATATAAATGGTAAACATTATTTCCAGATCTGTCCCATAAAAACCTCCCACATATTATATGTCATTTTCTTCATCTTCCATTGTGATTCTGGGCACCTGTTGAATTTGGAAACATTGAAATAGAAGAATCTTATGTCTCTGAATTACTGTTTGGAGCAAATTCTACCGCTGTCCTTCCTCTCCCCCACCATCAATATCATCGTACTGTTAAATAAGTAAGCCTTGAAATTGTATTATGCTTAACTACAGAGTTCAGACTTTATTTGTTACTGCAGGCTAGCCTAGCCTAACAAAACCTGGCTCAGTGCTAACTTGAAAGAGGTAACTATTGCCAAATGGAGACACAGAAAGACGTTTTATGGCAAATATCCTTCAGATTTGCAAATCTTGCACGGCACTCTGTTGATTTCCATAACCCAGACATATGTCAGTGAAGCTTAGGTTCCCTGATTTGTTCAGGTGACCCCAGTCTGTATCTGAATGTATTTTTAAGCATCTTCCACATGGAAGGAGATACTCATCAAGTTTAACTGAATGGTCTTGTGATTCACAGCTTGTCTTTTGAGAAGAGTGGAGGAAAATGTGTCATTTATCATAGGTAATTCCAATATGGCTTACACTATCAATCTCCTTGACAATCTCCTCAACAACTCAAAGTACAATCTGTGGCTGGAAACTATCCAGGTGATAAGCATCAGGATGCTGTGGGCCAGGCCTGCTACAACACCTGCTCTAAAGTCAGGTGTACCATCTGTAGTGAACATAAACCCAACCTATGAAAAGGAATCCAGCAGTGTAGCAATGTTACAATATGCAAGTGAGAAGGTACTTGGTGGTGTCTCAATGGTTTCATTCCTTTATTTGAACTCAGTAATTATAGAGTTACAGAAAAAATTGTTCTCTTCCTTTATACCATGTGTGGAAAAGCCTTACCAACTTTTGGCAAATTAAAATGTTCACATTCTTGATGGGTAAGAAGTTTAGAGATGGAAAATAAGTGCATTATGAATTAGCTATCCCAGCTGGTTACAAAGCCTAAGAGAATTTAAAATATTTTTCTTTTATTTCTACTATTTGGATAAAAAAATAGGAGTGGACTTTTAGTTTTAAATTATTCAGTAAATTTGTTTGAGATATTTGTATCTTTCAAAAAAACTGCCTGTACCCTATTTCTGACCTTAATGTTTCTTCTAAAAGTCCTAAATTTCTCTTTAAACATCTTTCCTTTCCTCATAAGAGTGGTTAAAAAATCACCACTTGCATTAATCAAGCCTAGCACAGTACTCTAAACCCTTAGCAATAGTAATTGGGCTAGAGCTGGTCACATGGCCCAAGCTGAGCCAATCAGTATCCTTTCTCAGGTTTTAAAAATTTGAGCCGATAAGAAAGATCTTTCCCTGTTCAGGAAGCTGTAAGAATTTAACTATTTAACTCCAAAAAAAAAAAAAAAAAAAAAAAAACCAAAAAAAACCCCAAACAAACAAAAAACCAGAATTTAACTCCAAGAGCTCAAAACTGCCTATGTTTCTTCCAGCTTGGAAAATCGGGCCCAGCAAATAGAGCTAACTCCTGAAAAGAAACAGAGAATCTTGCCAACGTTTGAAATCCTGGGTCTTATTTTATTTGAGGTAGGCTTCCTTCTTGCCTTCCTGTAGTTTGGTTCTATGAGCTATTTCTTCGGTTATATGAATCAATGAATTCCTTTGTGGCTTAAGTTTAAGAAGCATTTAGGTAAAGAGGTTCCCAAATAAACAAAAGCTGAGGGAGTTCATCACCATTGGATGTGGCTTACAAGTTGAGATGAAAGGGTGGTAATTAACAATATGAAAACATATGAAAATATAACGGACACTGGTAAAGGTATCATTGGTCAAATGCAGAATACCAATAATATGGTGGTGTGTTACTCACTTAATACTAGTATAAGTGTTAAAAAACAAAGTATTAAAAAAAAAACTATATCTATAATAATTTGTTACTGGATACACAATTTAGAATGAGGTAAATTGTGACATCAAAAACGTAACATTTGGGAGAGGGAGATGAAAAAAAATAATATTTTTGTGTACAATTGAAGTTAATTGAAGTAAATTGTTAAAAGACTATTATGGTGTTTCATATAAATTTCATGATAAAAACAGAGCAAAATCCTTTAGTAGATTCACAAAAGATAAAAAGGAGGGAATCAAAGGAAATGTCCAACAACCCAAAATGTTCCCCTGTTTCCCTGCCCAGACAATCTTCCCCTCAACTCCCTACCTTAGGTAACCATTGATTTGCTTTCTGTCACTATGAATTAGATTTGTCTTTTCTGGGGTTTCATATAAATGAAATCATACAATATTTACTCTTCTGTGCTTGGATTCTTATACTCAGCATATTATTTTTGAGAATTATCCATGTTGTTGCATATATTATTACGTTGTTCCTTTTTATTGCTGAATTCTATTTCATTGTATTATATACTACAATTTCTCTATCGGTTCACCTACTAAAAAAACAATTGGATTGGTACCTGGGTGGCTCAGTTGGTTATGGGACTGCCTTTGGCTCAGGTCATGATTCCAGGGTCCTGGGATGGAGTCCCACATTGGACTTCTTGCTCAGTGGAGAGGCTGCTTCTCCCTCTCTCTCTACCTGCAGCTCCCCCTGTTTGTGCACTCTCTCTGTCAAATAAGTAAAGAAAATCTTTAAAAAATTATTTTTTTAAAAAAGAAAACAATCGTATTATTTCCTTGTTTCTTTCCTTTCTTCCTCCTCCTCTTCCTCTTCTTCTTCTTCTTCTTCTTCTTCTTCTTCTTCTTCTTCTTCTTCTTCTCCTTCTCCTTCTCCTTCTCCTTCTCCTTCTCCTTCTCCTTCTCCTTCTCCTTCTCCTCCTTCTTCTTCTTTTTTGTCATTTGGATTAGCTACTTGAAGCCACCATGGACATTGGTTTACAAGTCTTTGTGGGGATGTTTTCATTTTCCAGGGTAGATATTTAGAAAGAAATTGCTAGAACATATGAAACGTGTATCTGCTACACTGCTAAACTGTTTCTAAATTGATTGCATCATTTTACATTCTCAGCACTAATGTATGAGTTTGAGTTCTCATCCTTGCAAACACTTGATATGGTCAGTCAGTCAAATGTTAGCCATTCTAAGAAGTGTAGTGGTATTTCACTGTGATTTTAATGTTTATTTCCTGGTTACTAATGATGTTGAGCCCCCTTTTTACATTTACTTATGTGATGAATACATGCTTTTTTATGATGTATTTGTTTAAATGTTTTCTCCATTTTAACTAGGTTTGTTTTTCTTATTATTGAGTTTATTTACTCTAGATATAAGTGCACGCACGTGCGTGCGCGCACACACACACACACACACACACACACACACACACACACACACACCATACAGTCTATGGCTTGCTTTTCATCTCTCAATTGTGTTTTTCAAAGAGCAGATGCTTTTTAATCTTGATGTGACCATTGATTTTTTTTAACAGATGTTATTTTTTTAAACAGATTTAACTTCACAGCAAAGTTGAGTCAAATTAGAGTTCCTGTACATTCATGGTATATCACCAAATCTTTCCCACTATCAACATCCTACAACAGAGTTACATTCTGTGAACCTGCACTGACACATCATTGTCACCCACAGACTGAAGTTTACATTAGAATTTACTTTTGGTGTTTTATGTTCTATGGGTTTTGACAAATGGATAATACATCCATTCACCAATATGGTCTCATATGGCATAATTTTACTGCCCTAAAAACCTGATGTGCTCTATATATTCATCCTTCCATGCTCCCAGCTCTAGCAGTCACTTATATTTTTACTGTCTCCATCATTTTGACTTTTTTCAGAATGTCATATAGCTAGAATCATACAGTATATAACCCTTTCAGATTGACTTATCTTACTTAGTAATATGAATTTGTTTCCTCCATACCTTTTCATGGTTAGATAGCTTATTTCATGTTAGTACTGAAAAATATTCCATTGTCTGTATATACCACAGTTTATTTGTCCATTTACGTTTTGAGAAACAACTTGGTGACTTCCGAGTTTTGGCAATTATGGGTAAAACTGCTGTAAACAAACATTCATGTGCTGACTTTTGTGTGTACATGTTCTTGACTCATTTAGGTAAACACCATGGAATGTGATTGCTGGATCCCAGGTTAAGAGTATGTTTAGTTTTATAAGAAATTGTCAAACTGCCTTATTTTCAAGTTCATTGATCCTTTCTTCTGGTTTTTTAGTCTATCAGCCCCTCTACTGAATTTTCCATTTCAACTATACTGTTCTTTAGTGCCATGATTTCAGTTTGGTACTCTTTATTATTTGTTTATCAGTTTGTTAAAATTCCTCTGCTGTTTACACACTTTTCTGTTGAACCCAAAGAGCATCTTTAAGGTAGTTATTTTTAGTTTTTATATTAGGTAAATCATAAAACTTTATTTCATTAGTCAGTTTCTTGAGATTTATCTTATTCCCATGTTTGCAACATCTCTGCCTAATCTTTAATTTTCCTTGATACTCTGTGCTGGTGTCTTTACATTAGACAAAGTAGGCACCTCTCACAGGTCTCATGTATGAACTTTGTATAGAAGAAGATCCCTGCAAGTCAATTTGGGCAGAGATTCTGGGAGCTTCTAGCAACTCTTTCATTTTTGAGGAGAAGCAGGTAGCTGTGGTTTTTATCTGCTTGTTCTGCAGTGCTCTGGGGTATTGGGAGAACTAGGGTGTTTACTTGTCCAAATGGTCATCTCTCTCCTCTCTCAGGTGACTGGACTGAGCCAGGCACCTCAGAACTCTAAGACTGGCAAGACATATGTCAATTCTGTAGGTAGCTTCAGAGTAGTTGGGATGCTAGATTCATAGATCAACTCTTTCCCTCCATAGGGGGAAGATGAAAGCTAGTATTTTTTGTCTGCTCTCTCTGTATTGAGCATGCAGGAGAATATATGATATCTACCAATCCAAACTAATATCTTTTTTCTCCCAGGTAGCTAGACCAGTTACAGCTCCAAGATTGACAAAATAGAGATTAGTCTTCTGGGGAATCCCCTCAAAATAGTTGGCATGCTGGACACATGAACTAACCTCTTCCCTCCCCAGGAGAAGCTGGGAGCTTGGGGAACTGTGTGGGCAGCAGGGATTTTGGTCAGAAGGTTTCCTGAATTTCCCTAACAACTTTGATGTGTTTTGTTTCATACTCACCTAGTTACAGGAGCGTATATTAGTTTCTGTATTTGTCAGAAAGGACATTTACCTGTGAATTGTTGCTGAATCAACATGACTGTGTAGAGAAGGAGGACCCATGGCTTCCTACTCTGCCATCTTGCTGATGTCACTTTCCATCCATATCTGTTTTTCTCATTCACCATCATAGAGCCAGTACCTAGAATCATGTCTGACATATTTTAAGTCCTCAATAAAGATTTGATTAATAAATGAATGGCCAGGTTCTTGGAAATGTTCTTTTCATGAATATTAAAAATGTCCAGAATTGTATAGCCAAAACATAGAAGACAAGGACAGTGAACTAGAAACTAAAATCTTTAAAGAATGAGGGCAAGTGAGCCAAGGGTCTCAAATGCACTGAGAAGGATAAGAGTGAGATATTCTGATGGAATAAGCTTCAAAGCAGGAGATTGCAGGGAGGAGGAAGAAACCATAGTCTAGAACTATCCATAAGAAGCAAGGAGGACACCTACCATATCTTTCCATAGTCATGGTGCGAAGGGCTGAAGGAGACAGTGCTCTGAGGAAAGGACTGTCTTTAAAAGAAATCTGAGTTTCACTTAGAGTGGGGCGGGGGGAAGGAATACGAAGAGGAAAAGAATATAGGCAAATATTTAGATATAAAGAAGAAAATGTTTGGAAATCAAGGCCCAACATAACTTGTTTATCACTTAGGAAATGTAAGCCATAAACTATTAATTACAAATATAAATGCTCAGAGGCACTGTATTTTGTTCCCTAAACATTTCATTTCCCTCTTAAATCCCCTTTGACTTCTGCCTTTTCTTGAGCAAGTTTGGCTTTCCTTCACCTTAAGACTTTTACACAAAGTCACACCCTAGATCTTTTAAGTACCAAGGAATGCTATCTCAGTTTTCAGCATGTCACTTTCTGTTCACCATTTTTGTATTTCCAGTCTCCATCTGTAATATTTCCAATTCCTGTGGTCTTTCATGTCCTCTGTAATCTATAGTTTATTGTTTTACCAAGATTTTATTTCCCACTCTTGTTTCTACTTCCCTCTTTAATTAATATTTTTAAAGTTAATTTATTTATTTTCAGTGTTCCAAGATTCATTGTTTATGCCTCACACCCAGTGTGCCATGCAATACGGGCTCCCAGTACCAAACACCAGGCTCATCCATTCCCCCACCACCTCCCCTCCAAGACCCTCAGTTTGTTTCTGAGTCTAAAGTCTCTCATGTTTCATTTCCCTCCCCAATTTAACCTACTTCCCATTTCCTTTCTTTCTCCTACTGTCCTCTATATTACTCCTCATGCACCACATGTAAGTGAAACCATGTGATACTTGATTTTCCCTACTTGGCTTATTTCACTTGGCATAATCTCCTCCAATTCTGTCCATGTTGCTACAAAAGTTGGATATTCATCCTTTCTGATGGAGGTGTAATATTCCATTGAATATATGTACCATATCTCCTTTATCCATTTGTGTGTGGAAGGGAACCTTAACTCTTTCCACAGTTTGGTGATTGTGGCCACTGCTACGATGAACATTGGTGTAAATATGGCCCTTCTTTTCACTACATCTGTATCTTTGGAGTAAATACCCAGTGGTGCAATTGCAGGGTCATGTGATAGTTCTATTTTTAATCTTTTAAGGAATCTCCACACTGTTTTCCATAGCGGCTGCACCAACTTGCATTCCTACCAACAGTGTAAGAGAGTTCCCCTTTCTCCACAGCCTCTCCAACACTTGTTGTTTCCTGTCTTGTTAATTTTGGCCATTCTGACTGGTGTAAGGTGGTATCTCAGTGTGGTTTTGATTTGAATTTCCCTGATAGCTAGTGAAGCTGAACATTTTTTCATGTGTCTGTTAGCCACGTGTATGTCTTCTATGGAGAAGTGCCTCTTCATGTCTCCTGCCCATTGTTTGAGGTGTTCATCTTCTTTTTGGATGTTGAATTTGAATAGTTCTTTATAGATCTTGGATATTAGCCCTTTGTCTGTAGTGTCATTTGCAAATATCCTCTCCCATTCCATGGGTTGCCTCTTTGTTTTGTTGACTGTTTCCTTTGCTGTGCAGAAGCTTTTATTTTGATGAAGTCCCAAAAGTTCATTTTCACTTTTGTCTCCTTTGCTTTTGGAGACGTGTCTTGAAAGAAGTTGCTGTGGCCGATGTCAAAGAGGTTACTGCCTATGTTCTCTTCCAGGATTTTGATGGATTCCTGCCTCACATTCAGGTTTTTCATCCATTTCAAGTTTGCCTTTGTGTGTGGTGAAAGAGAAAGGTCTAGTTTCCTTCTTCTATACGTAGCTGTCCAATTTTCCAAGCACCATTTATTGAAGAGACTGTCTTTCATCCACTGTATATTTTTTCCTGATTTGTCGAAGATGATTTGACCATAGATTTGTGGGTCCATATATGAACTCTATACTCTGTTCCATTGGTCTATTTCTCTGTTTTTGTGCCAGTACCATGCTGTCTTGATGATCACCACTTTGTAATAAAGCCTGAAATCAGGTAACGTACGCTCCCAGCTTTGTTTTTCTTCTTCAACAATTCCTTAGCAATTCACGGTCTTTTTTGGTTCCATATAAATTTTAGAATTGTTTGTTCCAACGCTTTGAAGAATGTTGGTGGAATTTTGATGGAATGGCATTGAAAGTATAGATTGCTCTGGGCAATATAGACATTTTGACAATGTTTATTCTTCTGATCCATGAGCATGGAATGCTCTTCCATCTTTTTGTGTCTTCTTCAATTTCTTTCCTGAGTGTTCTATAGTTCCTTGAGTTCTTAACTTCTTTGGTTAGGTTTATTTCAAGGTATCTTATGGGTTTTGGTGCAATAGTAAATGGAATCGATTCTCTGATTTCCTTTTGTATATTTTCATTGTTAGTATATAGAATGAAACTGATTTCTGTGCATTGATTTTGTATCCTGCCACATTTCTGAATTGTTGTATGAGTTCTAGTAGTTTGGGGGTAGAGTCTTTTGGGTTTTCCACATAGAGTATCATGTCATCTGCAAAGAGAGAGTTTGACTTCTTCTTTGCCAATCTGAATACCTTTTATTTCTTTCTGTTGTCTGATTGCTGTTGCTAGGACTTCTAATACTACATTGAACAATAGTGGTGAGAGTGGGCATCCTTGTCTTGTTACTGATCTCAGAGAGAAGGCTGTCAGTTTTTCCCTGTTGAGAGTGAAATTTGCTGTGGGTTTTTCATAGATTATATGAGGTTGAGAAATGTTCCCTCTATCCCTACACTTTGAAGAATTTTAATCAGGAACAGATGTTGCATTTTTTCAAATGCATTTTCTGCATCAATTGAGAGTACTATGTGGTTCTTCTCTCTTCTCTTATTGATTTGTTGTATCACATTGATTGATTTGTCAGTGTTGAGCCACCCTTGCATCACTGGGATAAATCCCACCTGGTCATGGTAGATAATCTTTTTAATGTATTGTTGGATTCTATGAGCAAGGTTCTTGTTGAGAATCTTGGCATCCATATTCATCAGAGATAATGGTCTGAAGTTCTCCTTTTTGATGAGGTCTTTGTCTGGTTTGGGGATTAGAGTAATGCTGACTTTATAGAAAGAGTCTGGAAGTTTTCCTTCTGTTTCTATTTTCTGAAACAGCTTCAGGAGAATAGGTGTTATTTCTTCCTTGAATGTTTGGTAGAATTCCCCAGGGAATCCTTCAGGTTCTGAGTTATTGTTTTTTGGGAGGTTTTTGATCACGCTTCAATCTCGTTACTAGATATTGGTCTATTCAGATTGTCAGTTTCTTCCTGTTTCAGTCGTGGAAGTTTATAGGTTTCCAGGAATGTATCCATATATTCTAGGTTGTTAAGCTTATTGGCATATAACTGTTGATAGTAACTTCTGATGACTGTTTCTATTTCCTTGGTGTTAGTCGTGATCTCTCCCCTTTCATTCATATCACATTGATTGATTTGTCAGTGTTGAACCACCCTTGCATCCTTGGGATAAAGCCCACCATACTTTTATTAATTTGGGTCTTCTCCCTTTTCTTTTATTAGTTTGGTCAATGGTGTATCGATCTTATTAATTCTTTCAAAGAACCAACTTCTAGTTTCGTTGATGCGTTCTACTGTATCTCTAGCTTCTAATTCATTGATCTCTACTCTAATCTTAATTATTTCCTGTCTTGTGTGGGGGGTTGGTTTAATTTTTTGTTGATTTTTCAGTTTTTTAAAGTGTAATGAGAATTGGTGTATTTGGGAATTTTCTATTTTTTTGAGTGAGGCTTGGATGGCTATGTATTTCCCCCTTAGGACTGCCTTTGCTGTATCCCATAGGTTTTGGATTGATGTATCTTTATTCTTATTGGTTTCCATGAAGTGTTTCAGTTCTTCTTTGATTTCCTTGTTGATCCACCACAGATTCTTGAGCAGGATAGTTTTTAGCCTCCAAGTGTTTGATTTTCTTCTGAACTTTTTATTGTGGTTGAGTTCCAGTTTCAAGGCATTGTGGTCAGAGAATATGCAGGGAATAATCTCAATCTTCTGGTGTCTGTTGAGCCCTGATTTGTGACCTAGTATGTGGTCTATTCTGGAGAAAGTTCCACGTGTGCTCGAGAAGAATGAGTATTCTACTGTTTTAGGGTAGAATGTTCTGAACATATCTATGAGATCTGTCTGATCCAATGTGTCATTCAAAGTTCTTGTTTCTTTGTTGATTTTCTGTTTAGATGATTTGTCCATTGCTGAGGGTGGTGTGTTAAGATCTCCTACAATTAATGTATTCGTATCAATATGACTCTTCATTTTGCTTAACATTTGGCTTATGTAGCTGGATGCTCCCATGTTGGGGGCACAAATATTTACAATTATTAGATCTTCTTGGTGTATAGACCCTTTGAGAATGATGTAGTGTCCTTCTGTGTCTCTGACTACAATCTTTAGATTAAAACCAATTTGTCTGATGTGAGAATCACTACCCCGGCTTTCTTTTGAGGTCCATTGGCATGAAAGATGGTCCTCCATTCCCTCACTTTCAATCTGGAAGTGTTTAGATTCAAAATGTGTCTCTTGTAAACAGCATATGGACGGGTCTTGTCCTTTTATCCAGTCTGCAACCCTATGCCTTTTTATTGGAGCATTTAGGCCATTCACATTAAGAAGGATTATTGATAGATATGTTTTAATTGGCATCATGTTGCCTGTGAAGTTCACATTTCTATAGATTACCTCTATAAATTTCTGTTCTGTGTCACTCTTGGGTTTGTTTCCCTTTTATAGAATCCCCCTTAATATTTCTTGTAGTGCTGGCTTGGTGGTTGCATAATCTTTTAGACTTTGGCTGTCCTGGAAGCTCTCTATCTCTCCTCCCATTTTGAAAGTCAACTTTGCTGGGTACATTATTTTTGGTTGAATATTTTTTTCATGTAATTTCCTGAATGTGTCTTGCCAGCCCTTTCTGACTTGCCAGGTTTCTTTCGATAGGTTTGACGTTACTCTGATGGTCCTCCTTCTGTTCGTAAGGGATTGCTTCCCCCTTTGTGCCCTTAAGACATATTCTTTGATTTTATGATTCATGAATTTCACAATTATGTGCGTGGATGTTTTTCTGACCTCATTGATCTTGAGGGGTGTTCTCTCTGCCTCTAGGACATGAGCACTTGTTTCATTCCCAGATTAGGGAAATTTTCATCCATGATTTGTTCAACTATATCTTCTATAGTTGAAGGGTTCTCTCTCTCTCAACTCCCTTGGGGATTCCAATAATTCTGATATTGGAGCATTTCATGGCATCACTTATTTTCCTAATTCTATTTTCATGGGATTTTAGCTGTTTGTTCCAAGACTTCTCTTATTCCTCATTCTTAATCCATCTGTTTTCTAAATCACTAATATGATGTTCATCTTCACCTACCCTAGCTGTTAGCATATTTAAATTAGATTGCATCTCATTAATAACCTTTGTAACCTCTGCTAGTTTGGCTTTCACTTCTGTCATTAGAAGTTCTATATTGTCACTAATGTTCTTTTCCAACTTAGCCATTGCTTGGTTGATTGCTACCCTGAATTCCATTTCTGTCATAATGTTTGTGTTCATTTCCCATAATTCTGTGACAGGGATTGCAGTCTCTGTTTTTGTTTTGTTTTGTTTTGTTTTGTTTTGTTTTTTTCTGTTGGTTGTTTCTCCTCTGAGTCATTTTGGTGATGGGTAGTTGAAGGGATGTATAGCTGAATATATCAACCACTATCCAGGTGAGTTGCCCATTGGAAGGTTTCAGAGCAATCAGAAGTCACCACCAAAAAGGAAAAAGAAAGAAAAGTGAGAGAAAAAAAGGGAAAAGAAGCAAGAAAAAAACCCAGCCAGAATGGGCCTCAATGGTAGGATTTATATGGTACAAAAGTACATAGTAAAGATAAAGAGTACAGAGTAAAGAAAAAGACCATCAAAAGTAAAAGAAAGTTGAAGAGAGCAAAAAGCTAAGCCCAACCCAAATGACCCCCAAGACCAGTATTTATATATTGCAAAGGCAAAAACAATTACACAGAAACACTGATAGAGAAATAAGATGGGAAGGTAAGTGAAAACCCTTGTTGTGGGCAAGGAAAGTATTTCAGATCCTCTTGGGTGTGTCTTGTTATTATTGTTAGAGGAGTCCACTTTCTAAAGATATAGGGAGATTAGAACTGGTTTGTATATAGGAGTAGTATTGAATAGGAATGAAGGATTACCTTGAAGCTTATAACTATATGCATATTTAAAAAAAAGAATAAAAGAAAGAAGAGAGAGAAAAGGGGAAAAAACAGAAAAAACAAACAAACAAAAGAAGCAACAACAATAACAAAACACAGGTATGTGTTTGAAAAACGTTCAAGGTAAAAAGTTATAATGGAATGTTGTATTAAGTATCACGTTGTAATAATAAGTGGATTAAAAATAAAAGAACAAAAACTATGAGAATGAATTTTAAAATAAAGTGAAAACTTTAAAAATAAAAATAAAAAAAGTTAAAAGAGAAAATAAAGGGAAAAGCTGTATCTATAAAGCGTACAGCTTTTGGGGTAGTACCAGGAGTTTAATATATTGCCTTTCCCCCGATGTTGGGGTTTTACAGTTTGGATGTTGTCCTCTTGTGTTTCTGGCTTGCCTTCTGGGGGAAGGGTCTTCCATGCTGTTTTTCAGTCCTTTCTACCTGGGCTGAGTCTCTCCACCCCCTTTCTAGGGGCTGGGATCCATGGCAACCAGGTTTTCAGGCTTTTGCTCTCTGGCTGACTTGTTCCTTTGCCACTTTTTTCAGCTTTTCAGAAAGTCAGGCCAGAGCAAGATATCTGCACCCAGAGCTCTGTCTCAGAGAGAGGCCTCAGTTAGCAGCCCTCTAAATGGTGCAGGGCACACAGACTCTCTCCATATTTTCCCCTTTGTCTTGCCTTTTCTCCCAACCGGGCACATCCACAGCCCCTAGTCAGAATGGGGCCTGAGGCCCCCATTTATTGTTTCCCAGGGAAACCGGGACTGATTTCAGATTCAGAGACCTTGTCTCTGCCCAAAAAGTCTCTGTAGTGCACTCCCACACAGGAAGGACTGAGATCCCCTGGCCCGACAGGTCTTGCAGAAGTCTGCAGAGTCACCTCCTTTGCAGGTTGTGAGCGCCTGGCCCAAGCATCATGGGAAAAAAGTGGCAGAAAAAAAAGGGGGGGGGCAGTTTTAAAGATACTTCACGCCGCCAGGTTCCCTCCCAGGCGGGGAGCACTTTCTATCCCTGGCCTGGTGTCGCAGTTTTATATCCCTGCCAACGGTGAAGACCCTTTGCTTTTGAATGCTTTCAACCATACTGCAAGTTGATGCTGGTCCCTGAGCACAGGGCACTTTCGTATTGGAGTATTATTTTCCAATGGGTCACTCCTGTTGGCTCCCTCCCCCTCCTATTTCTCCTCTGAAATCAGTCTGTGCACTCCCGCTCCGCTTTACGTCTTGGCTGATGCTCTTCTGCCCCCGCAGAGATCCAGCAGTGTGTAGTCTTACATCTCAGGCTGATTTCATGGTGTTCAGATTGTCCTGGTAGATAGGTCAGCTCACTTCAGGAGACCTTTTGAAACGGGGTCTCCTACTTCTGCGCTATCTTGCCCCTCCTTCTAATTAATATTTTTTTTACAAATTACTAAAATTACCCCATCAGATAGTCTCAGTTACCTTGCCCACTCTCCCTTCATGGTAATTACCAAGGTGCCTACCAGGAGGTACACTCTCACTCCAAATATTTGTGACATCCATTACCTACTGCTTCAAAGCTTTACCCAGAGCTCAGAGTTTCAGTGAAACCTATCTTGACCACTTTGTTTCCTTATATTACTATTCAAACTCCTAATTCTCTTATTCTAATGTATTTTTCCATGGTATTTATCATTTATTATGCTAAAGATTTTTACTTATTCATTAAATTATCATTTATTGTCTCTCTCTGCACTTCCTCCAGAGACTGAAATCACTATAAAGGCAGAAAACTTTGTTGTTTTGCTCACTGCTATGTCTAGTCTTTAAAGCATTACCTGGTCACCTCTCAAAAAATAATTGTTTAATGAATGAATTGAGGCAAAATATGGCAGTTAAAATCCTATGGATCAGGTTGAATTGGAAGTGGTATTATTTTAAGAGTTATTTTTAAAAGGCAAGATTTACTTATTTATTTATTTTAGAGAGAGAGTGAGAGCACATGTGAGGAGGGGTACAGGGAGACAATCTTCAAATAGACTCCCTGCTGACTCACGGTTGATCTCACAATCCATGAGATCATTCCTGAGCTGAAACCAAGACTTGGATGTCTAAGCAAGTGAGCCACCAGTCACCCCAAGGATTCTTTACATATATGCCAAGACATAAGAGGAAGGCAAAGGGATGTTTAAGTGAAAAAGCAGATGATACCAAGAAATACTGAGCTACTGCACTAAGTGGGAGAGATAAAGGCACAAATGTAGATAAACAGTGAGATCGGGATCAAGTGTTTGAGGTTAGTAGACCATTCAAGAACTTCTTCTGTCTGCCAACCATGGACATGTGGGAGATTTTTATTTTATTTTATTTTTTTATTTTTTTTATTTTTTTTATTTTTTTTCTATTTTATTTTATCTTTAGCCAAATGTGGCACATAGTGAAGCCTGCTTTGGAAAATTGCTACACATCTTACTGTATGTTTTTACTACATTAAATGATCTGGAACCCCATTATAAATATTTTAATACCAAGAATGGGTATTACAATGATATCAGTTGGTTGGGTCAGGTTGATTTTTTTTTATCCCCTATGAAATTTGTGAATAAAATACAGTACATAGTTTAGGCATATTAACATAATTATCATAAAATAATAATCATATTAG
Organism: Spilogale gracilis; assembly: GCA_004023965.1. Lineage (NCBI taxonomy): Eukaryota > Metazoa > Chordata > Mammalia > Carnivora > Mephitidae > Spilogale > Spilogale gracilis. The sequence goes on from PITA01006674.1 coordinate 71,836, forward strand.
CACCACTAATTTTTTTAGAATGGCTGTAGTATAATAGGAGTGTTAGTCAATGAATTAAAATGTAAAAGTATTAAATCCAATGTTATCATAAACTTTCCTTAATAACTGAAATGTGTTCTCATAGAGAAAAAGCAATAATAATAGCCTAAAGAAGGGGATGCAACAATGGGTGCTACGTTGCTGGCATTGTTGGAAGAATTTTCATATTTTTATTTTTTTATTAAAACATCTTTTATTTGCAGAGAAATTTAAAAAGCATGACATGACTTGACCTTTGCAGAAGATCTAGAGGAGATAAACAAGTCTCGGTAAGGTAAAATTAATTGTCTAAAGTTTCCTGACTAGAAAATGGTAGCCTCAGGATTTTTATCCAGGTCAACTGAGATTAGCCCGCACTCTTTCCATCATATCTGGAACATGAAGCCGATATGGTAGGTGCCATGCTACATTTAGATCTAAATGTAGTTCCCTGGAAGGATTTGGATCAGGAGCTAGTAAAATTAAATAAAGCATGGAGTAGTAGGGGACGCTAATAGTAAGATGAGTTAACATTTTTCCAAAAAAGACATGTAGATGGCCAACAGGGGGTGGGTGAAATGGGTGAGGGAGTCAACAATTATAAACTTCCAATTATAAAATTAAGCCACGGGGATCTGAAGTACAGCATGGCAACTATAGTTAATAATACTCTATTGTATATTTGAAATTTGCTAAAAGAGACCACCTTAAAAGTCCTCATTACAAGATAAAGAATTTTTTTTTTGTAATTAATGTATGGTGATGGGTGTTAAATAGACTTTGTGGTGGTCATTTCGTAAAATATACAAACATAAACCATCATTGTACACTTGAAACTAATATGATAAGTCAATTATACTTCAGTTAAAAAAAAAGGAAAGAAAAAAAGATAAATCAAAGTACCAGATTTATTCCAGGGGATGAAAGTGATCTATGTTAAAAATGAATATTCCTAATCCTAGACTGCTTTGAATAGTTACGTCTTCAGTATCCTTTTCTTTTTTGCATGTCTTAGTCTCTAGAGAGCTGGAAAGAATGTTGTCATCTTTCATTCTTATCTTTCTCTGTATCATTGGGGAGTTCTATATCTTCTGGTGGGTTCCTACAGAGGTGCCTAAGTTCCAAGAATATTTGGGGGCACAGGAGAGTAAGGTCTCTGCAGCCCCTTATTTACAAGTTTCCTTATCTCCCCTTTCTTAGGTTGGAAATAATAACATCACTTCATCATTCTTTATTCGTCTTCAGAATTTGGACATTTTCTCCCTTCCTAGAATGCCAAGGATTTATACTCACAGGCCCTGAAACTGAGACTTTCATCTTTGTCTATGTAGTTATAACATGCTGAGACATTTACCATAGCATCTTGTTAACTAGCATATGAGAGAATATATGTAGAAAAGCTTAAACATTTTTATTTGGAGCTCCCAATTTTGCCAAAGAGAATATTTTTAAACATTCTATTATATGTGTATATAGATGTTATATGCTATTTCATAGGCAGTAAGTTTAATTAAATAAGAGTATCTAAGTATTAATGATAAGGTTCTCTCTCTTCTTTTGTGTGGGCTTCTAAAGTCATGCAATTTTACCTCCCACAATTTAAATTTTGCAAACAGCACTGTTCATCTCACAGAATTAGTGCAAGTCTTTCCAGATGTAGGTTTGATTAATAGAAGCTTACTAACTGTGGCTAATTACTGATAATGATAGTATCACAAGGCAACTTCCTCACCAAAGTCACCTTGGTCTTTTCTGGTTGCTGGAATGAAAAGAACCCCTCACATGAACCCCTCCTTCAATCAAAATGAAAGCAGAGTAATAATTGAAGTTTGATATGGTTGCTAATTAACATAGGTGTGTAATATTAGACTTTTAGTGTAACACAAATTGTCATTTAGAGGTATGTGAGAACTTCAGCCTTTCAGGATCTGGTTTTACAACATGGATAGATGAGTCTTGCTAAACTAGTGTTTGACTATGTGGACTGGGGTCATGACCTTTGATTCCACTGAAAATCATATTTCCATTTTAATTGTTTCTACCACCCAGAAACCAAGGAACAGAGGCAGGGTGATATGAATAGAAGTCAAATGTGCCTTTCCATTTTCTCTTCACTTTATACAGAGGTGAGGCCTCTAGTATGATCAATTTTCTTCAGTGTCTTCCTTCTTCCAAAGCTCATGTAGTAGACCATACATACGCTGTTACTCGAGAGTGACATTAAAATTGAAATTCATTAAAGATGTGAAAATGGACAATCAGAAATCAATTGAATAGCAACTAGGGGATCCCCTTATTAATATTTTAGAAAAATGGGCAACAAAGAAATGTAGACTGAGACAAGAAGACTAAGAAGAGTGAGTTAGGGGCACCTGGGTGGTTAAGCCTCTGCTTTCAGCTCAGGTCATGATCCCAGAGTCCTGGGATCAAGCCCGCATGGGGCTGCCTGCTCGGTGGGAAGCCTGCTTCTCCCTCTCTCACTCCTGCTGCTTATGTTCCCTCTCTGGATGTGTTTCTCTTTGTCAAATAAATAAAATCTTTTTTTTTAAGATTTTATTTATTTACTTTATTTATTTATTTATTTATTTATTTTATTTATTTACTTTACAAATAAATAAAGATTTATTTGTTTGTTTATTTGTATTATCAGAATGTGAGACCTAACATTAGGAAATGGCTGTCTGGAGAACAACTAGAAGAATAAGACAGAGAGAAGTCCTGAAAGAATGGGCACTTTGCAACAAATAAAGCTGATCTGAAAAATATAAATAAAAACAAAACAAAACACCCATAGATCCCATATTCTTGACCATCCTGTGATGATTACATTTTCTTTTTAAGGACATTCTGATTATTAATAAACAAAAGATAATTATGTCAATATTTTGAAATACAGTGATTTTATTTGGATACATACTACACTATCTATTGCTATTCATATAGCTCATAAAATATATTCAGTTTATTTGAGTAAAATGATCTTGTTTTGCAGACTTGGATGTCAGGTGGTATAGAGGAGGTTCTGAGAAGCAGGGAGAAAAAAGAATGATTCTGGTTTTATCAACATGATCAACAGTAAGGGTAGCATCAGTGAATTGGGTGAAGAGGGAATAAGAGTGATATGCCACATACTTCATACTTCCTTCTTGTAAAACCAACAGCAATGAAGCTAATATTCATAAATGTCGATGTTAGTTTGCAATTATATAAAATCATTAGTGAGACTTCACAAAATTTGAAATAGTATATTATGAAGTTAAAATGTATGTTGTAGAATATAATCCATGTAATTTATACCTTATCAGCCTGAAAGTACAATATGGGGACAATTCCTTTTATATATGATTATGGCATTTTTCCCCTTCAAGCATAACTGCCAGAAATTAGATTGCCAGCATACTCCCAGTTCTTTGGGAGAAAGGTACAAAGAATTCCCAAGGGGCTTATTCAGGGGAACTCTTTCTCCTGGCTTCTCTTTCCTTGCTGGCATGTTACTAAGGTGCTGTCCCTTCTCTGGTCAAAGTATCATGCATTTCCACTGTTGGGTACATTTCTTTACTTAAAACCATTGCTGAAATTTCCAGTATGGCTTTAGGGAGGGTACACTACATTTTCATTAATTATTCTTTCCAAAATATGGTGCAGGCACATTTTAATTCCCCCATGTTACAGAAAAGACCAGGCTGTAACTTTAAATAAGACTTAGGTATGGTGAATTTGAAGTATAACACAGAGAAATTTTCATCACCTGTTGAAAGTGGCCATATTTATAACAACTTTTCTCTGCTGGGGAAGTACCCATATAGATGTTAATACTCCAAGAAAACATCAGTATGGTCCCACAATACACTTTTCAAAGTTTGGATTACTCATTTCTAACTAACTGCTCTAAGTACCATACCAACACTATGCATGACTCACTAATAATCCACTCCAGGTTGCATTGCATGGAGACTTGTCTTGTTCCTTTCCAGAGTCTGTGACCTTTCTGCAGTACTTCTGTCTAAGAATTGCACCTTGGAAGGACCTGCTCACAGAACACGTTCCCGTGTAATAAAATCCTATTATTTATGGAGACAGTGCAAGCTAAATTTAGACTTGGAAGAGAAATATTTCTTTAAAACAGAGGTTATAAACTGTTGGCTCATGGACCATATCCACTCTGTAGACATATTTCATTTAACTCTTACAATGTTTTGTAAAAATTTGAACTACTTACCAACATTTAAACAATTGGATATTTCACATAAATGTCTAGAATATTAGCTTCTTCTGAAAAATTAAAATGTATAACCCTAAAGTTATATTTCTGCAGGGCCATAATCTATTGAGGCAGAGTAAAATGTACTCTCTAACATGAACATGAACTCTTGGGTTACTCTAGGCACTACCTGACCCACTTGACTCATTTACTTATCCACCTGCATTTGAGATATAAACCCGACTCCAAAATATGCAATGGTGTAAGTACACTTAAATATACTTGATTATATTGTTATTGAGAACACTGCCACACTTCTTTATATGGAATGGTACACTTTGGCTACTTCAAAATTGCTACTTTTAGGTCTTCTCCAAAAAATAAGGGCAAGTACTTGATTTGAGTTCACATTTAACAATTTATGATAAGGTTTTTTTCTCCTAAAGTGTAATTTTCTCTGAAGTTAAATTCCAGTCTCCATCGTCAAAATTTATAACTTTTTATAAATTTTAAAAAGCATTTTCCCCAGTGTTAACAAATCCCAAGCTTCAGTCTTTAATCAGGTAACAATGTAAGCCATTAGAAGATTAAATACATATTTGCTTGGAATGTGATGAGAAAGACAGTCCTGTGTGTGCCATATTGTCACTAATTAGGACAAGTGGAAATTGGAACAAGCCATAGAACAGCCTGTATTGTGGTACAGAAATGGGCTGACTTTAAACAAAGGAAATTTTGATGCAACAGTACATGGAACATCAACTTAATTCATTTTCAGCCTCAAAAATAAGATGTGTTTTATATACTGAAATGATGGGTCTACATCAGGTATCAATATCCTTACCCCCTCTCTCTTCTGGTTCTCTCTCTTTTTTTTTAAAGGTTTTATTTATTTGATAGAGAGAAACACAGCTAGAGAGGGAACACAAGCAGGGGGAGTGAGAGAGGGAGAAGCAGGCTTCCCGCTGAGCAGGGAGCCGGATGTGGGGCTCCATCCTGGGTTCCCAGGATAATGACCTGAGCCGAAGGCAGTCGTTCAACCAACTGAGCCACCCAGATGCCACCTCTTCTGGTTCTTTTGGGGCTGTCAGAATTCATTGAAGAGAGAATGTAAGAACATTCAAAATGTTCATTCTCAGTGAGATTTCATCATTTTATCACTTATAATTTATTCATTTATTTACTTACTCAGTTACACATTCATTCATTCATTCATTCACTGAACAAATATCTATTAAGCCCTCATCTGAGTTAGTTATTAACCATACAAGGGTAATCTTACCTCCAGGACTTAATTTTTCCATTTGGAAGGCCTCCTATATTAAAACCATAATACTTCAATATAATAATTGTTTAAAGCTAGTGGAGGAGGGACCGATACAAAAACCTAAATCTGGATGATTAGTTATAGGGCATAGTATTTACAGTGATAATTTGAAGCATGAATGTGAACTTTCCAGTCTGACAATAGTTTGGGAGTTGAGGGTTGTGGTGAGAAGGTTTCCAAGCATAAGAAAATGGCAAAGCAAGGAGACCCCCAAAAGCCTAGCTGGTTCTAAAGATTACACTCAATTTTGCAGTTCGATGTACAAAGAAAGTATGGAAAATGAGGTGAGACAAGAGTTTGCTAAAATGTTCAATAAAACCTAAAATTTAGGGTGAGGGAAGTTTGTGTAGATTTCATTCAATTCCCATGCAGCTTTCCATTTTTCACTAGTTGGAACTGCCTGCAAACAAAAACTTTCCAAATAAAGGTCCTGCTAGACAGGCAGATTACTCTAATGTACAGATAGGATCCATTATTTTATGTAAAATTAATTTGTTACATGTTAAAAAGAGTTGACTTTTCCTCAATTGGTTAGGATGCCCTCTTGCTAGAGAACTCTTCTTCCAATGTAGGGCATAGGTTTTAGGGCAAAAGTGTCAGTACAACCCCAAATGATTACCAAGCCCAAATTAATTGCAGCTGAGCTAATGAGGCTGCACTAGCTTTGTAGTGGACTAGACAGGAATTTAGAAGTAAGCTGACAATAGAGAAAAATTTGACTCCATTTAGAAAATTCTTGCAAAAGAGTTTAGAGCAGTGTTTTTCAAAACTTTTGTGTGTACATGACTTGCCTGGGAATTTGTTAATACTGCATATTTTGACAAGTAGTTTTGTGTTTCTTATTATGACCTTCTAACAAGATCCCAGGTGATGTTGCTACTGTTGGTCTTTGGTCCATGTTCCCTGTAAGATACATAGAATGTTTCCTGACCAGAAATCCTTCTTTGTTCCATAGGATTAAGAAAAACAAGAATTCAGGGCGCCTGGGTGGCTCAGTTGGTTATGCGATTGCCTTCAGCTCAGCTCATGATCCCTGAGATCCGGGATCGAGCCCCACATTGAGCTCCCTGCTCGACAGGAAGCCTGCTTCTCCCTCTCTCACTCCCTCTACTTGTGTTCCCTCTCTGGCTGTGTTTCTCTCTGTCAAATAAATAAATAAAATCCTTAAAAAAAAAAAAAAAAGAAGAAGAAAAAGAAAAACAAGAATTCTTAGAAAAGCTCCAATATGTCAGTGCCATGTTTCCCTATGGAATTATGCTTCATCTACTTATAATCATCTTTCATTTACTTATAATGAGAGAGAGACATACTTAAGTCTTTAGGAGTAAATCACAACATTTTCCAAATCAGCTTCTGGATACTTAAGTTATACCTAAAGCCAAATAATTTGCACATACAAGATGAGCAACCAGGGGACTGTCCTGTTTTTAGCACTGAATGTCCCATGCCCCCAAAACCTCTTAATCTTGGCCAAACTGATGGCTGGTCCCCATTCAGAAGGCACATATTGCTTTATGAGAATTAATATGGTCTGTTCAAAGTGTCAACTTATTATCTATGAAAACATCATTTAAAAAATTAAAATGCCTTATTTGGAAATAATTTATTTTGTAATTTGGAGGATGAAAGAAAGAAAATAAATCTTTTATGGCAATGTGACCTAAAACTTACTTGCTGAAATAAGCTGTTAACTCCGTGACTTTAGTTGCTCTTTTGGTTTTTAAAAAGTTGGGCTAAAGAGAAAATATTGAATTTAGTACAGAAAGTGGACTCTATTTTTTACTCTGTAATCTATTTATCTTTGTTTTACTTTGTCTACCTCCTGAGTTTCCCACATTGTTTTCTGATATATTATTATAATTATTCAAAATATTAATGGAACAGAATATCTTCTTTTAAGTTATGAATGCAATCAATTTTGAACCTTTAATTGTCATTTTTTTTCCATAAAATTCTTTTAATTTAGCCTAATATAATGGCACATCAACCAGTAATAGGTACATTAAATTGAATCATGATGCTCATATACACATTTTATGACATAATCAAATATCCTAATGCATTAATTCATATCAATCAGTTAATAAAATCAAATAGGAAACCTTTCTCTATTGCTGCTAACTGTACTGATTTCATTTACTAGATGAGAAATCTAAAAGATCTCAACAACTTGACTTTCAGGACTTTTCTGCTTAGATATCTGGGATTTGACTATTCCTCTAGGTTTTATTAAGTTGATTGGTTGGTGGATATACTAAGAACATGCCTTAATTCCACATTATGCTTTAGGTTTTCTTGAAGTGAAACCATTCTTGCCAAATTAGTGACACATGAAATGATACCAATATTGTGCCCAATCTGATGGAAAAACTGGTAATGACTCCCCAGAGGTACCTTAAGTATTATCTATAGTTGGCAAACTATGATAAGGCATTACTTTGAGTGCACTAAATGGTAACCCAGAACCTGAAAAAGTTAAAAATGAATGCCAAAAGCAAATTATTTGATCATTTAGGCAGTAAATACATTTGGGGTTACAATTTTTAACCTAGGACCCAGATACTGTTAGAGATGCTAGTATATACAACATGTATTATATTACCTTACCTCAAAGAATCAAAAAGTATTTAGAAAGCCAACTAATATACCTGAAACAATTTAAAGACAATTACGTTCTCATCTACAAAAAACTATAAGCTCAGTAGGATTTTATGTTCGATGTGTGGTGCTTTTTCTCCCTACTTTTTTTTTTAAACCTACTGTGTGTTTAGTGCTAAACAGACTACATTACATTCTGCTTTGGCCAGAGGACTGGTTCAAACTAGTTTAAGGCAAGAAAGGAATTTGTTGGAAGAAAACTGGAGAGTATATTAAAGAAATAGTTGACTAAACATACTACAGGAAGAGCAAAGATTCAGCTGGTTCTCAGGAACAATAAAATCAGGGACCTGAATGCCATCAAGATCTCGCTCTTTCTCCTCTGTGTGCCAGTTCAATTTTGTCCTCCTGCAGACCAACTTCCTCCATGTGGTGGGAACATGGCTGTTGACAGATCTTAGCTTCACATATCGTGGGTACCACACTAGATGCTACATCTTTTCTGATATAAATGTAAAATATTACAAAAAAGAACTGCTTTTGATCTACTAGTGCAGGTAGCTCCCATACTCAGACTGATAAGATATGGTCAAGTTACCTGAGTCATGCATAAGTATAATATTATCCAGTAGAATTACAATATGGAGTGGAAGGAGCACAGTTCTCATAAAAAGGGAATGCTGTTCCAAAAGAAGGAAAAGGTCTGGGTAATTATAACATAGAAGTCCACGACCCATATAATTTTTACAGAAAACATAAAAACCCCTTAAAAGTAAAATATTTTTACTTTATTACAAAGTTATTATTTCCATTTTATACTTGGGAAAAGTGATCATACTCTTTCATCTACACATTATGCTTATACTATACAATAAGGTACATATCTTGCAATGCTACTAAATTGGCTTCATCTATTTTTTTAAATAATTTATTTTATTTTATTTTTTCAGTGTTCCAAGATTCATTGTTTATTGCCCATACCCAGTGCTCCATGCAATACGTGTCCTCAATACCCACCACCAGGTTCACCTATCCTCCCATCCCCTCCCCTCCAAGACCCTCAGTTTGTTTCTGAGTCCAAAGTCTCTCATGTTTTATCTCCCTCCCTGGTTTACTCCACTTCCCATTTCCTTTCCTTCTCCTACTGTCTTCCATGTTACTCCTTATGCTCCATAAGTAAGTGAAACCATATGATACTTGACTTTCTCTGCTTGGCTCGTTTCACTCAGCATAATTTCCTCCAATCTAGTCCATGTTGCTACAAAAGTTGGGTATTCATCCTTTCTGATGGAGGTGTAATATTCCATTGTATATATGGACCATATTTTCTTTATCCATTCATCTGTTGTAGGGCATCTTGGCTCTTTCCACAGTTTGGCGATTGTGGCCATTGCTGCTATCAGCCTTCATCTTTGATGCTGTTGGAGCTATGAGCAACCACCACCCCCATCAGAATGCCAACTTCTGACATCAGCTGAATAACATATGTAGACCCTTGCTCCACCTGAATTCCAAGACCTACACTGTCTTCTGTTTGGTCCTTACTCTGGAATGTGGCTTCAACGTTTTCCTCTTGCTAAACACATGTGCCTGTTCTATATAAAATATTCCTCTCTCCCAAATTGTAATCTCAGATTGGGTCCCCTACATCTAGCTATGCAGGCTGTCAACTGCCCAATTCCTGGGAGTGACATTCTCCCAATGAATACAGCCTCCCAGAATTTTATAATGTGGAGGCCCTATTTAAGATCTGTACATCATTCTAACCATTTCTGCTTGGTCCAAATTCTGGTGTTGTCCTTTCTAGCCCACTCCATTCTCTAGTTTCCTCTCCTTCATTTTCCAGGCTAACTACTTCCACAGGTGAGTTTTTTTCTGGTCTTTCACAGAATGATATCATACACAATGAGGTAATTAAATATAAAGATGTAACATATCTCTTGTCCAGTATACTATGAAGTCAGAAAGTCAAAATGGTAGCCTCTAATACAACCTTCCCAATTATACAAATGCACCATCTAATTGCAGCCACCTGGTTAACCTGGCATCTCTTCTGTGCCTTTGGACAACCATGGCTCAGCTGCATAGACCATGTGTTATCACTCAGGGCTTCCCATAAATTCTATCCTCAAGTTCCAGCTAAGGGACTAGTGAATTATTGTGTGTGTGGAAGAGCCTAGCCCATACACATTAATGACTATAATGACATTTAGAAATGGGTCATTTTTCCCTTTCTCAATAAAGATAGGCTTTGTGGATTTAAATCACTAATGCTCGTTGGTGGTTTTTTTTTCCCTACAGCATTATGTTACCATAAAAATATTGAAGTGTAACAAATGGTTTGCTTATCTATCATTACTAATGAAATAGTTGGAAACAGCTTAGAAACAATTTTCTTCTTTTATTTAGCTGAAAAAATACCAGTTTTTGTGGCTTCCTTTTTATGCAGATGAAGATGCTACTCTCTTTGCAGACATTATTATGGAGGGATATCATTGATCATGTCCTAAGGGTAATAAATAATTACTCTACTAACGTATTGCTCTGAAAGAAACTGACATAGAGTAGTTTCAAATTAAGCACTGCTAATTGCATGCATTGTTTCATACTTATTACTGCAATCTGATTAACATGCTACTGAATAGAACTGGCAGAAAAGGTTCTTTCTCCTTTATTATAACTTGTTTTAGTTAAATACTTTACTAAATGTAGAATTTATATTGACTTAGGAGTTTAGAAATCTAGTGCGAAGGTAAAAAAGATCACTGTGGGATAATGAGCTTGACCACTACCAGAATTTTTTTCTTTTCATGTGTTTGTATTTGGAAAATGGAAGGTTTTTAGATTTCTAATAGAAAAAAAGGTGTCCTTTATTATATTCATGATGATATTTTAGATGTAAAAGCTATAAATTTTTGACTATCATGAATTTCAGCAATATAATTAATATTAAAAAGAAGTTCCATTTCACAATTTAAATGGACTTTGTGTGTAAGATTAAAAACATGAGGGCGCCTGGGTGGCTCGGTTGGTTAAGCGTCTGCCTAGGTCATGATCCCGGAGATCGGGGATCGAGTCCCACATCCGGCTCCCTGCTCAGCGGGAGGCCTGCTTCTCCCTCTCTCACTCCCCCTGCTTGTGTTCCCTCTCTAACTGTGTTTCTCTCTGTCAAATAAATAAATAAAATCTTAAAAAAAAAAAGAATAAAAACATGAGCAAATTTGGGCCTTGTAACTAAATTTGTCATAAAATTCTAAATAACTATAAAAGAACTTTGGAAAAATTGCTGTATGTTTATTTTTATAAGTATTCCCAATTACTTTTCCAAATTATTGGGATAATATAAAAGTACAAATAAAGTTATGTTTCTGAATGTGAGTTAATCAGTTACCTATTGCTATCCTATTGCTCTGTCCTAAATTCAAAGGCAAGTTATACGCTGATAATGATGACTCAATAAAAGTTTCAAAATTAGATTTATGCACCTTCGTTTTACAAACACTTAAATGGTATTCTCAATGTGCCAGATACAGATATTATTCTGTGTATTTTACAATTACTAATATAATCTTAAATATGACCCCCATGGAATAGGTACTGTTAATATCCTTATTTTAAAAGATGGGGAAACTGAGGCACAAAATGGGTAAGTTACTTTCGAGAGTTAATATATGTCATAACTAGGATTCAGCTCCAGGGGATTTGGCTCCAGAAGCCATGTACTTTACTGATACACTATGCTGCTTTAGCATGTGGCCCTGGAATGTTTGAACATCATGTCAGTTGATAAGGTATGTTGTGTCTTTGTGAAGGATGGCCCTGAAACTGATTCTTATGTTGTCATACTTCACAATGGTGGCTTGAGTTCTGATTTATAACTGATACTGTTGCCCATTTGTAGACAGTTAACTACCTATGGACTCCTGGCCTTTCCCTGAGTCCTTGTGCCTATCCTCTGTTCTGTGGCCCAGCATTTACTTGGCATGCTCAATCCTAGAAGTCTATCTACCATCAGTGGTATGGTGCAAGCCTTTCATACTAAGCTTGGATTGCGCATATTCTTTCCCAGTCTGACTTTAATGGCTTCACATTGGTAACTTGAAATCAGTTGTGGTAGACTTATTTATACCATGGAAGCAAACACCTCCTCTATTCCTTAACTCACCATTTGGAGATCTGGTTTATTTCTACAACACTGCCAGCAATCTACTACCATTATGTCCCAGTATGAACATATTTTGAAACACTGAGAGTTGTATACATCTTTACTTCATGCTCTCATATTGCATTATGAAATCAACATCAATTAGAATGAACTTATCATGGACCCCAAAGAAGAACCAAAGATAATGAAATCTCACCAATGGGACTGTAAGTGAGTCCTTTTATATAAGGGAGAGAACTATATGACACATGTACTATCCTTTACAGTTCCTCATTTATGGCAGATATTACTAATCAATCTTAACCTGACAGAGCCTGGCTATAACCCCAGAATCTTCCCTAATGCTTTAGAGTCTAGACCACCATTGCCAACCATTTGGATCCATAAGAGATGACATTATTTACTATGCCTTTTAGAATCAGAAATTCTTATTCTTCCCTCTATTTCCAGTCAGTATAATTTATGTCTTTTATAAGTTATAGAAAGATTTTTAAAATGATGACTACAACGGGAAACTTAAGCTATTCTGAAAATTTAAATATTTACTGCCAGAAATCTAGCTGCATGTGGATATAATCAGTTATATAATATTCCACAAAGTATTTTGACATTTATAATTTTACTAACGACTTCACATTCATGGATTGGTATTTACCCATGGTTAGATAACTATATACATAGTTATATATATAATAAATATTATATATTAATATATATTATATATTATAATTTTATATATTATATATTATATATGTATATGTATGTATATATATGTATATATGTATTTATAATATATATAATATTTATATTATATAAAATTATAATATATAACATTTTATATTATATATATATACATATTTGTTGTTATATATATATATTCCCTGGTAGTCAATGGAAATGTATATGTTCTTTGTTAGCTTAAATCAACCCATCTTAATATTCTTCATCCTGATAAAAAGAACTTTGTCTTGCCACATGTATCAAAATTTTACATTAAAACATTTTTCTGAAGATAGAAAACTCTAAAAAATGGTTGAATATTACCATTTTTTCCTCATCTTCTTCCATCTCAAGATCAAATTTTTAGAAAAAAAAACCCTTAACTTTTTATGTAAAAAAGAAAATGGCAGGGATATTTCTAGGTAGAGGGTTTCTAGAGCTTGAGTAGTTTTGAAGTGGGAAAGGGTGATTTGCCTGTCAATATAGTGAAAACCATCTGTAAGTGATGAGATATGCCACCTATATCTAATATGAACAACTACTTGATATATACAAATATGTGAAGACCATTAATGATCCAGAAATTACTATCCAGACATGTGAAAATGGCATATGCATTTGCAAAACTCTGCAACAGTATGAGAGCATATATACATATAAAATGTAATTTACAACAGTAACTGTTCAAGGAAAACAGAGAAAGTCCAAGTGGAGAAAGTGTTCAGGACCAAGATCCTAAAGTATGATTAAGAACAAGGTGAGTGAGAAGAAGTGAGAATAAAGGGAAGATTGAGAAGACTGACATGAACAAGGGCTCAGAGGAAGGGCTGGAAATGCCGTATTGAGTGGCTAAGCGTACTTCCGAATACAGACATCTGCAGCAGGGAGTCATGGTCATAAAGAGTGGGTGACTTTGAATCCCAAACAAAGGGGTTGGGCTTTGTTTAGAATGATGTATTGAGACTGGCCTCATCTCAGTCTATGAAGTCATTGTATTTGCACTTCATATTTTGTAAGCAGAGATCTAATAATCTGGATATGAGCCCTTGCAACACCAGGGTAAATGGTAAACATCTTACCTAATGTTACTGGAGCTGTGAAACAAGCATGGGATTCTGGAATTAGAAAGAGCTGGGTTTGAATTCTGAGACTGGCACCTACTAATAGATGATTTTTGTATGTTGCTTAACTTCTCTGGATTTTAGTTTCTCATAGCTGCTGAGGTTGGGGAGGGGAGATGGTGATAATTGAACACGTTTCTTCCTTCCACTCCAATTTTATAAACAGCTGAGAGGGTAACACAGAATTGGGGGAGAAGATCAAAATGTCTGCTTTACTGGAAGTAGCTTTGGATTGCAAAACAAGGTTCAGACCCGTGGCAGAGACAAGCTTCCTTGTCCTGAACCAAAGTGGCGATGTATTCAGCAGGTACTACCTGAGAGCTGACTGACTTCTTTCATATATATGTGAGACAGACATCTTCTGGATATGACCAGAAATATTAGGTGATGAGATGGATGAGGCATCTCAAGGGTTTGACTTTGGCAAAGAGTAAATGGGAGAGAGGGCAAGGGGAAGCCTATCACTATCAAAATGGCCATTTTCAACTCAGTGATGGAGTGGCTAATGGAAATATGTGAGACCAGAAGAAACAAGTGACATGATCACAGAGGTAAATAGCATAGTGAGGGCATAGAGGAGGGAGGAGCAATCAATTCTATCCTGAATGAAATGAGGGTGGGAAAAGTTTCACAGGCCTGGTGGTTTATGAACTAAGGAAAAACACAGGCTCTTTCCCTTCTATCTCTTTTTTTTTCCCCAAATATTTTATTTATTTATTTGGCAGAAAGATGGCAAGTAGGCAGAGAGAGCAGAGGAAACAGGCTCCCTCAGAGAGCCCGAAGCGGACCTCGATCCCAGGACCCCGAGATCATAACACAAGCCGAAGGCAGAGGCTTTAACCCACTGAGCCACCCAGGCATCCTCCCTTCTATCTTTTTTAAGAGCATCCAAATGAATTCTTGGATTTGGCTCTGAGAAAATATCTGAGTAATGACCTAGGATCAGCTGGATATAAGTGGGTTCCACCAATGGTCCATGCAAACTAATGTTTTTAAGCTTCTGTAGGGCCACTAAAGCAAACAGTCAGCAAGATGTTTACACAGTTGTTTCTGTTGGCAACGCAGCTAGTTTTCATCTATATCATGAAAACCAGCCTGGGGGTACAGCCTGAGATTATTCTAGCCCTGCTTTGCACAGCCAGAAATTCCCTTTCTGTTGCAATTTTCTGCCCCAATGGGGTTTTTATAGTTTTGGCATTTTCATTATGGATCAGTGAGTCAGCTAGCCCACAGGCCAAGGAGAAGGGGAAAAGAAAAACAAAAACCAAAAACAGTAAAAAAAAAAAAAAAACTCCCAAATAAAAGTCAACTCAGTTAGGACATCTTCATCAATTTTTCAACAGGAGAAAAATACAGCTGGGTTCTGTGACTTCTATCAAAAGCAAACATAACTAGTTGGAATTTTTTTTTGTACTCTGAAGTTTTGGAGGGCATAATAAAGACACAGCCTCAACAGCATCACTTAGAAGATTTAGTTCGTTATTTTGCAAAGCTTGGGTAGTGACACTTCTGCAAAATGCACAAGCACATGAGCAAACATAGAGATGTGTGAATTCAGGAAAGCAGCCAAATGCACATCAGAGCTGAGGAATGTCACAGTGAGATGAAAGAAACTTGTAAACACCTATCAGTATTTTTAGGTAGAGAATGTTCTAACATATTGCCAGTGGGTGTTGCCTATGCATTCATTTCCCTGAGCTTTAAAATCAACTGATATTAAAGGTGATTTGAAAACAATGAAAAATGACAGCTTTATTAATCTGGCTGGTGTGTATAAGAGTGTGTGTGCTTGTGTGTGCACAGTGTGTGACTGGCTTCATGTACAGGCTGTGCATTTATAATGTGGGTCTTGTACAGACGAGGGAGCCCTCTACTGATTAGAAACTGTACTAGATGTAAACTGTAGAGGTTTGCTTTTCGCTCCTTGCTTGTGAATCCTCCAAAAAGTCAGATATTTTGCTGATTTCTCTTACAAATCATAAGAGTTGTTCTTTTTTAAGAAACTGTAGATTCCAGCTATCATATGCAAGTACATCTATTTCTTCTTATTTAAGATAAAATCCTTCCATTTATTTAAAAACTGTATCTATATCCACTCTCCAACTGTTTGATATGAAGGTGCTGTGGCTATAACATAATAAACCAGAAAGTTCTCCACTACTCTAATGAAAACCTGTGACAAAGTCACAAAAGCATTTGTCTATTATTTTGGTTTTCCATATATATTTCCATATATTATTTTTCCCTGATGGAAGTATTTTTTATTTTTAACATTTTTCTCAAACAGAGAAAAAAGATAATTTTTAGGTTGACAAATTAATTTGTAGGAGCATATTTAAATGAAGTATATTTTAATATGCATATTTAAATACCTTTACTCTGTTTAGCCTATGTATACTAAGACCTGTAGTACTTTTGTGTTTAGAGCATTTTTTTGTGTGTTTAGATACCTGATTTTTAACAAAATGATTACAGTTCAACACTTCAATCATTTAAATCAGTGGAAGAAAATAAAATATAATCAGAAATACTCTTCAGTTATTTTCAACATGACTAGTCTACCAATATTATTGGGATAGTCTTCCTTATCCCCAGGTGATCACTAGATTTTTTTATTGTTAGAGTGCACATCCACCCCTTAACAAAGAATTGATATTTTTCTTGGAAATTGACTTGAAATTTCATTCGCTTTTTTTTAGGAACTGAAGAAGAAGCCCATATGAAATCAAGATTTTTCTTAGATGTAGACTCTCAGCTTGGCGCTGTGTGTTGTTAAAGACCTACACCTGGAGTTAACATGGCAGGATAACTGAGTAAGACATGAGAGCGATGGAGCTTTAGTACCTGTCACCTTCTGACCACCAGCATTGATTTTGCTTCCACACTGATGTCCCTTCTTCTCCCAGCGATCCATCATTCCTTCCACGGTTCCAATACTAAATAGCCTTCGCCTTTCTTTCACTGAGCCTAAAATGTAAAAAGATAAACCAGGTCAAACTAAGATGGTCAGTTTACCCTGCTAATAAGAGTCACCATCTACGGACCTCCTACCATATGCCAGTCCCTTTTCAGAAAACAACAGAAACCATATTAGAACCTACAGGGCAAATGTCATTATGACAGTTTGCTAGTTGATATTTTGTTTCCAAATGACAGACCTTATTCAAACAAAGTTAAGCAGAAGAAGTGAATGTCATTAGAAAGACACTGAAGGGGGCGCCAGGGTGGCTCAGTTGATTGGGCTACTGCCTTCGGCTCAGGTCATGATCCCGGAGACCCGGGATTGAGCCCCACATCGGGCTCCCTGCTCGGCGGGAAGCCTGCTTCTCCCTCTCTCACCCCCCCTGCTTGTGTTCCCTCTCTGGCTGTGTTTCTCTCTGTCAAATAAATAAAAATCTTAAAAAAAAAAAAAAAAAGAAAGAAAGACACTGAGGGAAGTCTTATGAAATCCAAAGATCAGTTAGTATGACTTGTATAGGCTCATTTTAAGTTAACTATGGTTTTTTAAAAGAAATCACAGTCTTTACTTCTGGGTATTAAACTATAATCAGTTCAGATACTCTGTTAATTTCTGACCTTGATTTTCTTTAAGATAGAAAAACATTTTTTTAAAGAATTTTTTTATTTATCTGAGAGAAAGAGACAGCATGCAAATGCATGAGCAGGGGGGGGCAGAGGGAGATGGAGAAACAGGCTTCCAGCTGCACAGGGAGCCAGATGTGGGGCTGGATCCCCTGACCCCGGGATTATGATCCATGTCGAAGGCAGATGCTTAACCCACTGGGCCACTCAGGTGCCCTAAAAAAATTTTTTGTGGCTTTTTTCTCATATTTTGCACATATTTGGATATTTCACATTCTATGTATCTCAATAAAAATAAATGTCAATTTGATTTATAAACCAGCTAAATAATGTCCATAAACCTGCTCTATAGCTTGTAATGCTTTCAAACTAAAGGAGTAAACTATAGTCAACTTTACCAAGTACTGTGGATTTTCATATTTGGTTTCTATTTGTCGCTTGTCGGATCTCTCAGCAAAGCACTGGCAGTGCTCCCTGGCACCCCAGCCCCTTCCCCATGTGGCTGAGGGCTAGTCCGTGTAGTGACTAGGGAAACAGCCACATAAGTAGGATTGGTAAGGCTGCAGCAGCGGAGGCTGCCATGCTGTCCTCACAGTCAAAGCCTATCTCCACCTTGCTGATGGAGCAAATGGGGACTCTGAATCGCAATGCTCCTGATCTTGTTGATTTTGCTGCTCCCTGGACTCTACATTTCTATCTGACTTGTTTACTGAAATCTGCTTTGGGATTCTGCTCCAGTCTCCCACTCCACATGGGTGTCCCCTGTACACCAAGTCTGACCAGTGCAAGATGTTCTGCTTAGTAGGGTGGTTCTGGATTCACTTACAGTTAGATGGCTCTTCTATCATCAGATGAGGACAAGATCCTGTTGTACAATTTTTAGGATGTAGGCATGTTGCAATAACCTATGCATATTGCCTCCCTTGGAGCACAGCTCCAGACATAGCGCATATGCATTGGACCCCTTGGAGCCATGCAGTTCCCTAGAACAAGAAGAAAACTCTTCTTTACTTGAGTTTATCGAATACCGGGGATAGATCAGGCAGAGTGCTCTGTTCAATGATCAGAAATGGATACATAAAATTTGGGCACAGATATAAAATTCATACAGGCAGAGGGAATTTAATCAAGCCTGAAAAAGAAATGATTGCATGTTACTTCTTGGAAGGCATCGTTTAGTATGCTACATTTCCAATGAGTTAATTTAACTGTCTGGGAAAAAATTCCATGGATATTATGCTCATGTACACTCACCAAAAGAACAGTCTTATTTTAATTTAGAAACTGTTACTCCTCCCCATATATAACCACTAGGTGAGCAAACGGATTCTTTCCTAAGTGCAGTTGTCTACTGAATAAAAATAGACAGTGATGCTTGTTGAGTACTTTATGTCTTGTGATAAGACAGAGTTTTAATATTTTCTCTCTGTTCTTCATAATGACACTGTTTTGCAATATTTTTTCAAAACACAAGATTCTCCAGACCTTATAGCTAGATGACTACCCTGAAAGCATACTGTCTCAGGGATTCACTGGACTGAAAATGTAGTTCCGGTTCAAGAGCACAGCCAGAGCGGGGATAAAATGCATCCTGGCCAGGAAAGGGCTGCACTGAGCCATTCAGCTGAGCATGTCACAGTGTTGGTCACCTTTCCTGTCGAGGAGTGATAAGAGCACATTTTCATCATGCAGCAGTTTGGACTCAGCAAGGCTCTTGGAAAAATCCATGTATTGCTTCTGGATGGTTCTTAGACATTTTTTTTTAACACTTGAAACTATTTCATTTCCTGGACATGGAATCCCTTGAAAACCTAATGCCTCTTGAAATTTAAATATATAAAAAATAAAGTTATAATGTGATACCTGGGGAGGTTTAAGATTAAATAAGGTCGATATTTATAAATAAGATAGCTCAGTGTGCCTGGAACATAGGAAGCACTCAGCAGACATTATCGTATTGTCAAAATTTGTCTAGGTTTAAGATTTGTGTGAGAATCTATCAACTGTTCTTAAATTACACAGAGTCTGTGTTAATGTTAAATCAATTTGACTACTCTGAGTGTCAATATGGATTACATGATGGCATGAAAATTTAAAATTCAAAGCACCTATGAGTAACTGAACTTGATCATTTATGTTACTCAACTATGTTCATCTTCAGGGTACTTTGTGAGGGTTCAGATTCAGGGTCCCACGATTTGGAGTCATGAACCTGACTTTGATTACACTTCTAGCATTTAGTAGCTATATGACACAAAGTGATTCACAATTGCTTCACGGTCCTGATTCCCTACCTTTCCCTGATCTACTCTTTCTCGACAAGGAGTCTCTAAAGCCATTTCACATGCAGAAAGCAGAACAGAGGTTAAGAATACGGAATTCAGCGTCTGATGGATCTAGTTGTGTCCCATTTCTAACACCCACCAGCTATGTGGACTTTGGAAAAGATCCTAAGCCTCTCTAACACTCAGTTTCTTCATCTGGAAACTGAAAATAAAATTAGTATTAATGCCTTAGTTGTCTGCCAAGATTAGACAGCTTTAGGAAAAGAATGTTCAGAGCACAGTGCCTGCAACATGCTAAGTTTAGAAAGTTCTAACTAATATTACCTGTATTATTTTTTTTTCAGTTTCCTCATCTCTAAGAATGAAATAACTATGTCAGTTTTGCCTATGCTATAGGTATCAAATGAGGCAATGTGGTATATAAAACTATGTATCTGTAAAAGATCTTATAAACTATTTGGGAGGAGAGAAAAATACTTGGAAAACATTATCAAATGTTAAGACTCAGAGAATGTCTTGTCAAAAGACATGTTTATTGCAATCTGTCAATGATAAGCTGCATTGTTCTAGACCAATAGGTGAATTTAGTTAAAGTGCAACTTCTCAGTGCCATAGATATGAAATAGTGTATTACCAATGGTAAATATTGAAACCTGTGTGCCTAGAAATGTGATGTTTCTTCATAAACAGATTTACATATTCTTTATATTACCCTAAGCACACTGCCAGCTTTTCATGCTCAAATTTATAACCTAAGGTCTGGACACTCTGAAGAATTGCTTAACATTGTATTATAGTTCTTGAATAGCTTGGGGAAGTTTTTTGAAGATATTTTCATAAAGCTGCTGTGTAGATGATTCTCTTTCCTTTCAAAACTGTTAGAACTGTTGATGCAAATGCCAAACAATATGGGTAATATTTTAATATATGTTCATATTGAGACTCATCTGAAAATGTTTAGTATAATTTATTGAAATTATACTTAATTTTAGACTTTTTTTTCTGTCCTACTGGTCAGTTGAATTGAATCTAGATTGGAAAATTCAACAAATAACAAATCCACACAAAAAAGGACACAAGTAAGCCAGATGTAATAGCTGATATTAAATTAACATCCTTTCATCTCTTGTCTGACACGTAAAATGGACTATTTCCTGAGAATCTATCCTTAGTTTTCTTCTCTTTTTAGTAATACATTCTGTGAGAGACGGTGCCCAATCTTTTTACTTTAAGTTCTATTCTTACTGCCAGTGACTTTCCATTTTACACCTTTTCAAGTTCATATATGTATTTCCAAATGTCCATAAAAAAATTCTACTAGGGTGTCCTTTATGTCCACAAATGAACTATCTTCTCTATTGTTTTCTGTATATCTGTCCTATATTATTAAATGCCATATCACCTACATCTCCAGAGTAAAAACTAGGGATTATCACCTTTTCTTTTTTGCCTATATCCACATCTCAGCATCTTACAGTGTTATCCCTCCTATTATCCAGATTGCTGTTTTAGACCTATTTCTCCCCATTCCTTTTGTATTGCATGTTTTTGTCTCTCCTCTCCCTCACCTCCAATATAACCAAATTTGTTAAAGTCAGGTTTCTAAAATAAACATCTACTCGTGTCCCACACTTAAAAATCCTTCAGTGAGGGGGCTGTAGAAATGTGAGGACACGGGAAAAAGATGGCGGAAGTCCAGGTGACCGCATTTCGGGGAGTTCCCTGAAGAGAGAGCTGAATTCCAGCAAAAAGAAACACTACAGGACCACTGTGAACACCCATGAAATCAGCCTGAAATGTGATATTTCGCACTTCTGGATCACCACGGGAGACAAGGACGAACAGCAAAAAGGTAGAAATAAGTAAGAGGGACCGGAGGCTTGCCCCTAGAGACAGGGGAATGGGGGAGGAAGCCCGCAGAGCTGAACCATTGAAACAAATACCCCAAAATGAAAGTGCTCTGTGAGTGACGAATAACAGCAGATTACAGTCTGAATCGGGGCGAAACGGAAATGGGAACACAGCGTAGCCTGCGGCAAGGCAAGGAGACTTTTAAAAATTTTTTTTCCGCCACTGGCGCCGCCGCTGCTGCCGCCACCACTGCTGCCGCAGCTGCCGCAAGAGCAGCGGCCGTGGATTCTATTTTTCCGCCACTGCCTTTCTCTCCTGCTTCTCTCCACCCCATGGGCCAGGCACGGAACCCCAGGGAAGGTGATGTTACAGACTTCCATGGGACCGGAGAGGGCGCGGGTCCCAGGGCACAGACAAGGTCGTGTGATCCAAAAGGAGTTGTGGCTTTGAGGTGCGGGAGTGAAACGACAAGCGGGGGCATGGGCAGAAATCAATACAACATCTGTGCAAGCCCGGCTGTGACAGGCTGCCAACCAGGAGGCTAGAAAGAGCCCCTCTCTGTGTAGAGGCTCTCTCTGGGAGGGAGGTCTGGGCGCAGACATCTTGCTCCGACCTGACTTCCTCAGCAGCTGAAAAAAGACATAAAAGAACAATGCTCCACTACCAGAGAATTGTAACCTGATAACCTGGTTACCATTGAGACCAGCCTCTAGCAAGGGGGCAGAGAGGCGCAGCTCAGGTAGAAGGACTGAAACAGAGCGGCAGGCACCACCCCCAGAAAGCAAGCCAGAAGCTCAGGAGGACAACACTCCAATGCAAAACCCCGAATCGGGGGAAAAGCAATTTATTAAACTCCTGGCACTGACTACAAGTACCAAAAGCCCTACAACTCACTGATACAGTTTTCCACCTCATTTACTTTTTTAAACTTTTTTCTATTTTTACTTTTAAAGCTTCCACTTTAAGTTTAAAAATACATTCTCACGGATTTTCTTCTTTCAATTTTTAACCCCCTTCTTATCACAACGTGATACCCAATACAACATCCCATAACATTTTTTTTCTTTTTTACCCTGAAATTTTTTCAAACACACTCCTGTATTTTCTGCTTTTGTTGTTGCCTCTTGTTTCCCTGTTTGCTTTCTCTGTTTTTCCCTTTCTTCTCTCCTCTTTCCTTTATTCTCTCTTTTATGTGTACATGTAGATATAAGCTTCAAGTCAATCCCACATCCCTATTCAATACTACCCCTATATACAATCAGTTCTAATCTCCCTATATCTTTTGAAAGTGGGCTCCTCCAACAATAATAAACAGACAAACTCGGGAGCGTCTGAAACGCATTCATTGCCCACAAGGAGTGTCTGCCCTCACCTTCCCACTCTAGTTTGTCAGTGTGTTTGTGTAATTGTCTTTGCTTTTATATTATATAAATAGGTCTGGGGGTCATATAGGTTGGGCTTCGATTTTGATCTCTTCATTTACCCTTGATAACCCTTTTCTTTACCCTGTAACAGTTTTGTACCATATAAATCCTACCACCGGGCCCCACTCTGGCAAGGGTTTCTTTTCTTGCTTCTTCTCTTCCGTTTTCTTTTTTCTTTCTCCTCCCTTTTCGGTGGTGAATTCTGGTTGCTCCAAAACCTTCCAATGACCAATCCACCTAGATAGTGACTGATATATTTAGCCATACACCCCCTCAACCACTCCTCGCCACAATAACTCGGAGAAGGAACACCCAACAGAAGAAGAACCCTGAGACTGCAACCTCGGTCACAGAAATACTGGAAATGAACATAAACAATATGACAGAAATGGAATTCAGGGCAGCAATAGTTCAAGCAATGGTCAATTTAGAAAAGAACATTAGTCTCAAAGTGGAAGCCATAGTAACAGAAGTGAAAGCTGAGGTTAGAAAGGCATTAGATGAGATGCAATCTAATTTAAATATGCTAACAGCCAGAGTAAGTGAAGCTGAAGATCATATCAGTGATTTAGAAGAGAGATGGATTAAGAAGGAGGAGCAAGAGAAGTCTTGGAGCAAACAGCTAAAATCCCAGGAAAACAAAATAAGGGAAATAAATGATGCCATGAAATGCTCCAATATCAGAATTATTGGAATCCCTGAAGGAATTGAGAGAGAGAGAAGCCTAGAATATATTGTTGAACAAATCATGGATGAAAATTTCCCAAATCTGAGGAATGAAACAAATGTTCATGTCCTAGAAGTAGAGAGGACACCCTCCAAGATCAATGACGCCAGAAAAACCTCCAGGCACATAATAGTAAAATTCTCAAATCATAAAACCAAAGAATATGTCTTAGGGGCAGCTAGGAAAAAGCAATCCCTTGCCTATAGAGGGAGGACCATCAGAATAACATCAGACCTTTCCACAGAAACCTGGCAAGCCAGAAAGGGCTAGCAAGACATATTCAGGAAGTTACATGACAAAAATATGCAACCAAGGATAATGTATCCAGCAAGGTTGACTTTCAAAATGGAAGGAGAAATAAAGAGCTTCCAAGATCACCAAGGTCTAAAAGATTATGCAACCACCAAGCAGCACTATAAGAAATACTAAGAGGGGTTCTATATAGGAGAAACGAACCCAAGAGCAACACAAAACAGAGGTAATCTATAGTAACATGAACTCCATAGGCAACATGATGTCAATACAAACATATCTATCAATAATCACCCTCAATGTGAATGGCCCAAATGCTCCAATAAAAAGACACAGGGTTGCAGACTGGATAAAATGATAGGACCCATCCATATGCTGTTTACAAGAGACACATCTTGAATCTAAAGACACTTCCAGATTAAAAGTGAGGGGATGGAAGACCATCTTTCACGCCAATGGACCACAAAAGAAAGCTGGGGTAGCGATTCTCATATCAGACAAATTGGATTTTAGTCTAAAGACTGTAGTCAGAGACACAGAAGGACACTACATCATTCTTAAAGGGTCTATACATCAAGAAGATCTAAAAATTGTACATATTTATGCCCCTAACATGGGAGCAGCCAACTACATAAGCCAACTGTTAAACAAAATAAAGAATCATATTGATGCCAATACACTAATCGTAGGAGATCTTAACACACCACTCTCAGCAATGGACAGATCATCTAAACAGAAAATCAGCAAAGAATCAAGAACCTTGAATGACATATTGGACCAGCTGGATCTTATAGATATATTCAGAACATTTCATCCTAAAACAGCAGAATACTCATTCTTCTCGAGTGCACATGGAACTTTCTCCAGAATAGACCACATACTAGGTCACAAATCAGGGCTCAACCGATACCAGAAGATTGAAATTTTCCCTGCATATTCTCTGACCACAATGCCGTGAAACTGGAACTCAATCACCATAAAAAGTTCAGGAGAAAATCAAACACTTGGAAGCTAAAGACGAGCCTACTCAGGAATATGTGGATCAACCAAGAAATTAAAGAAGAACTTAAACACTTCATGGAAACCAATGAGAATGAATATACATCGATCCAAAACCTATGGGATACAGCAAAGGCCGTCCTAAGGGGGAAATTCATAGCCATCCAAGCCTCACTCAAAAAAATTGAAAAATCCTGAATACACCAACTCTCATTACACATTAAAGAACTGGAAAATCAACAAAAAATTAAACCAATCCCCTCCACAAGGTGGGAAATAATAAGGATTAGAGCAGAGATGAATGAATCAGAAACTAGAGATACAGTAGAACGCATCAACGAAACTAGAAGCTGGTTCTTTGAAAGAATCAATAAGATCGATAAACCATTGGCCAAACTAGTCCAAAAGAAAAGGGAGAAGACCCAAATTAATAAAATCATGAATGAAAGGGGAGAGATCACGACTAACACCAAGGAAATAGAAACAATCATCAAAAATTACTATCAACAATTATATGCCAATATGTTTAACAACTAGAAGAGATGTATACATTCCTAGAAACCTATACCCTAACAAGACTGAAACAGGAAGACATTGACAATCTGAATAGACCTATATCTAGTAATGAGATTGAAGCAGTGATCAAAAACCTCCCCAAAAACAAGAGTCCAGGCCCAGACGGATTCCCTGGGGAATTCTACCAAACATTCAAGGAAGAAATAACACATATTCTCCTGAAGCTCTTTCAAAAAATAGAAACGGAAGGAAAACTTCCAGACTCTTTCTATGAAGCCAGCATCACTCTAATCCCCAAACCAGACAAAGACCCCATCAAAAAGGAGAACTTCAGACCAATATTGCTGATGAATATGGATGCCAAGATTCTCAACAAGATCCTTGCTAACAGGATCCAACAATACATTAAA